>JAKJJM010020464.1:0-19416 GCA_021901965.1 Pipa carvalhoi | reverse complement strand
GGTTATGAGCCAAATGTTCTGAATTTACTCCAGGTCGTCGTGATGCTGAGAACTTTCATTAATAACCTGCAACATTGAGAAGGTTAGCATTACTATGTGATATTTATTAGATACATTAGCCATTGTTTTCATAGAAATATTCAGTTAAATCAGTGGTTCTCAGCCTTGTCATTGCCGCGACCCTTTAATACAGAATATCGTCGCAATCGCGATTTTACTATGAGAATATTGTTGCGGCTTTACTGTGAAAATATGGTCGCGATTTTACTGTAAAATATTGTTGCGGTTTTACTATAAAATATTGTTGCGGTCACAGTTTTACTAAGGGATTCTGACGGTCTTAGGCGACCCCTGGCAAATCGTCATTCAACCCCCGACGGGGTTGCGACCCCAGGTTGAGAACCAATGAGTTAAATCAATTGAGTTAGTTTATTCTGCACACAGCACCTATATGTTCTCATAAAGTGATTGTAAATATGTACAGAAAGTTTGTGTTTAAAAGTTCCAAACTCCAGTAAACCTCTTTACAAGATCTACTTACACGGTCATTTTAATCACCAGTGTCATATTAGGTCATTTTTTGAGAAACGATGTTTAAAACTTCCATTGCAACTAATAGTGATTGGAAGTTACAAAGTGTACATGAAAAAAAAAAGTTTATCTGTTACAGAATTGTATTATGGGGTTTGGCCTTGGTGCTTCATTCTGTAGGACAGATGTTTTGAAACAAATGGCAGTATAGAGTGTCAGGCACACCCAATAAATCAGGAGCTTGTTGTTTAGGTCCCCAGCCAGACCAGTAACATTGTCACATGTTGCCACAAATGATCTTCTATCATTACAATTACTATGAATAAGCACTCTGTACCTGAATTATTTTTTGTTCTTTTTCCACACCTGTCTGTTTGTTCAACATTTGCAGTGTTTAGAAGTATGTAGTTGGATATTGTCTTATTTTAAATCATACTACTTTTTTTTGTGGTGATTTTTGTGCAATAAATTGCAATATATATGCTAAATATAGTTTTGTTCTCTCTGTACAGGTTATTAAAACATTCAAGAGAGGTTGCATTTCTCTTGTTTGCTTTTTTTTATACCATTTTTGTTTTTCATTGAGCACTACTAACCACCATTTCCTGAATCATAGTCCTAAACTGCTTCATTGTGAAATAATTACCACATCAACAGCAGAGCTCTTAAAAGAGTTCAGAGTGAGTATGGAGGAAAGAGAGATAACGGCTCTTTAAGACCAGGTAAAATCTACAGGCAGCACTAGAATCCTCTTTACAGAAGTGATGAAAAGTCCCTACAATAGGAATCTCGTTCATCTTTTTATATTTCCACTATACTAATGAATAAGGAATATTTAAATGAAATAATATAGTGGTCCTTTCATTCAACGAAATGTGACAACAAACCTGTCCATCTCTTGTTTCGACAGTCTTGATCAGAAGGGTTCTTTTGGAATGAGAATCCATCACAGGCAGAGATTCAAGGTTAGTTTCTGCAAAATTATGATTGTAGAAATGTAAATATCAGCAAAGGAAAACATGGTAAATGATATAAAAGAATGGCTGGTATTACAAGTACTCATCTCCAGAGTCAAAAACTCCAACTAAATCCTCCTGCAACTCCTAGGAAAAGGTTTAAAGCTGGTTGTACAACTGAGAGTATGAAAATAATCTCCTGCTATGCACTCAAGTTCCCAACCCCTAGGGATCCACTAGTTTGTAGGGATGGGCTTAAATTATGTTGACATCTTAATTGTATAATGAAGCCATTTCCTCACTATCCTATGTTCTTGATTCATTATAAATCCAGTTTACATGCAAGAATAGATTTCAAAGTCCAGTAGGTTTTCTGCTTCATCAAGTATTTTTTAGCTCTAAGGGCGAAATTTATTAAGCTCAACCTTCTTGAGTTTTTATAAGCGTAAAAAAAAATGGGTCCAGATTGAAAAATATAAAGTCGATGCCTTTCGATCGTATTTTTTTCCGATCAGAACATTTCGATCGATGTATTTCGATCTTTTATCGATGGAAAAGTGCCATCAGCGCTTATAAATTTCACCCTAAAGCTTCTCTGCTGGAATTCTAGGGCTACACTAGGTTACTGCTCCAGGATTAATGCATGCAATGGAGGCAAAATGAAAATAAAATGTGTAGCATTTACTTGTGTGTGGACTGAGTGAAATGGTTTACCAATACAAAAGTATGCATGTGTTTGATGTAACAAATCATCTATTTAAAGAAAGTCAGGTGGTTTGCAGTATTTACTATGAAAGTACATGGCTCACATTTTATCTTTGTTTTGTTGTATTGTGCTTTATCTGCAAGCCATAACATAATGCCTAGTGAAACTTGGATCTAATGCACTAGGCACTTTAGTCTTTCAGATAAAGGAGATTCGATCTTGCCTGCATCATGGCTGTTGCTTAAACTCTGAAGCTAAAATTAACCATAAAGTGAGGCACAAATGATGTAGTTGAGCTAGGGACAGTCTTATCAGAAGCAGGAAATGAACTTCCCTGACACAGGGACAAAAAGTGACTGTAACTAGAGCATTTGTGGAATGCCAATTAAGGACTTATACCCCATAGCATCACCGAAATTCACTTTAGAAATCAAATGTTTACACAGAAAGCAGATTTAAGTGATATTTACCTCTTAAGCTCATTGAAGCAAAAGAATGAACAGGAACTGAAATTCTAAAAAATAAAAACAAAATCCAACACAGTTATGAGATATTACTGATAATAAAATGGCTGCTAACAGTAGCTACTATAAACCATTAAAAGGTACCTGCTCTCTTCGCCTTCCAGGAGTTTCCTGTAAGTGGCAATCTCAATGTCAAGGGCCATCTTCACATTAAGCAGATCCTGGTACTCTCGCAAGTGGCGCGCCATTTCCTCCTTCATGTTGTGGATCTCCTCTTGCAAGCGGTTAATAGTGTCCTGATAATTAGCAGCTTCAAGGGCAAAGTTTTCTTCCATTTCTCGCATTTGGCGCTCATAAGACTCATTCTGCAAGAAATGCATTCATTTAAATATTGCAGCATAATGGCTTAGGAATTGTTTCCAGGGTGAAACAGATGTTTTCAGACTTTTGGGTTTGAAAGACCTTTCAAATGGCAGTACTCATACAGACAATGCTAATCTATGATCACATGTAATAATCTTCCAGTAATATTGTTTTTACAACAGCGGCACAGTGCAGAGTTTTGTAACACGCCCAGCCGTTTTCTTAAAAAAGAAAATGTTTTATCATAGCTTCCTATCAATGATAGCTTGGTGACTAGAGGCGGAAGAAAAGTCTGATAAAGGAATTTACCAGTTACACCGAGGAAGTTAAGCACACAGCAGAAGGTGTAGCAGAAATTAAATAAGGAAGGGAAAGGAGGTAAGAGCAGGGTGAAACATTGGATGAGAGACAAGTGTAAGAGGATGTTAAAGATTAAAAAATAATTTAAGAGGTGGTGGAAGAGATTAAAGCAGATGAGAGAATAAAATATGTGGTTGAAGGAGCATAAGTGGGATAAGAAAGAGGTGAACAAAGTATTGAAAAGGGAGTATGTGTCACACATGCTTCTTTGGGTGAGAGGTAGACCTAGAATGGTAGAAGTTTACTAGTATTTATAGAGGAAACCTGCATGTAAAGTTTTGTTACAAATCTTGCTCTAACTGGTAATCATGTGGCACAACCCTTCTCTGATGTATGTATCTATCTGCTGTCCTCCACCCGCTGATAATTAAAAAGTCCAAAATATTGCTTTAAAAGAACAGTAATACCAAAAACTGCCAATGCCTCAAATGCATTTATAGTTATTGTATATTCAATCTGTTCTTCCAAAATCTCAAATTGTGCCTATCAAGTATAATATTTAGCTATTGCATTTTAAAAATTGGGCTTTAGGGCACACTTCCTGTATATGTATTATCTACAGGATCATAGAAAACAATGGGACTGAGTGAGGTCTGTCTGATGACATGGCTGCTTTCAGAAAATGTAAACACAGGCAAAAAGCAATAAAAATCATGAATTCAACTTCAAAAATAATTTTTTTTACAAGCACTATATTTAAGTAACTGCCATACCAATCCAAATGGGATTTTTCATTTTTTGTGTTACTGGACCTTTAAATGTTTTATAGAAGCGTTCTGGGTATGCTTTCCTAAATAATAACTGCACTTATGTAAAATGCTTAGACCTGGCTTCAATTTATTGTTATTTCTGGAGTAATGCAAAACATACATAATGTCCAGCCTTTACATACTTGACTGCAGTCTTACAAACACATTTATCACTTATATAATAATATAAAACCCATGTTTTACAGTTAATTATTCTCAAATGTATTACGATCTGGCTCCTCCCCCTCATATTAATCAAGCTGAGGTCATTTGTATTATTTTTTTTTCTTTCTCTAGTATTTTTGCCTGTATTTATCCCTGTAATTCACTGTGAGTATCACTGTTGTGTTTATTTCACTGTTTTACTTACAGATCCTTTCATGGCATCAATCTCACAAGTAAGAGTCTGAATCTGTCTGCGGTAATCATTAGTTTCCTGCTTAGCTTGGCGCAAGGCATCATTGTTGCGATTAGCAGCTTCTGAAAGATCAGCGAACTGGGAATACAGAATGTTACATTTTAGTTCATGCAAATATGTTATTCCTTTTTACATTGTCACTAATGAAATGAAAGTGGTAAATATAACTCTATAAACCATGACTTCTGTCTTAAAGAAACATATTGAGGAGAAATGTTAATTGGTGTCATTCCTGAAATTTGTCAAATTCAATGTATTTTTAGACTTTTCAATTGATTGAGCATAAAAATAATTAAAACAAGCAAAGAGAGAAAGTTTTTAATTATATTATATTTTAGACACGGATGAAAGCCGCAACCAAATATCAGCAGAACACTGGAAAATATAATATTTAATTCATTATAATATTATTTTAGGGGCCCATGGAGAACGTTCTCAAGCAGGAGTAGAAGAAATGAAAAATCCTCGACTATTACTTGATACAGCATACATGGAAGATGGTTTAAAAGTTGACTATGGCTTGTATACCATGTAGTAAATGTAGAAACTAAATACGTTTTTAATTTTTTTTTAGTTAATTAATCTTTACCAGTACTCACTGAAGCCTGAGTTTGATTCTGGTATCTAGAGATGAGCAAACTTTACAGTGTTCCATTTAATGACCACAGTAAAAACCTCTAATTCACAGTAATAGTAAGGAATCCCTACAAATAGGCTAGTTTTTGGATGAATAGTAGAAATCTTTCTTTTATGTCAGTTATAAATCAGCAGGAAACAGTGGCCTTCATTTTAAAACTCTCAAGTATACTTTCATCCTTTATGAGCAGTACAAGGCTTACAGAGCCCTGGGAAAAAGATAACTGTGACATTTGGAGGACTACCTAAGGAATATAAAGGACGAGAGATGGGGACATGGGTCAGATTGTAACATATCCATACCTGGGAACTTTTTGGGCACTGACTACCTGGAGCAATCTGTTGAGTTCAGGTAGCTGGAAGGGGGTTGGCTTAGTGGTGCAAATTGTGTCACAGTATCAGCAAGTAATAACTGTGGTAAATGGGATTGTTTAAGGGGCTAACAGACACTTTTTGTAGAGCATGGTGGAATTAGGAAGGAAAATGGGTGGAGCAGTAGGGGCCACAGAAGCAGGCCAAAGAACTTAAGGGTTTCCCTGGTAACTGCTTTGCAGTTCTCCATTCTCTGAGTCTCCAGGTGAAATCCTGCAAGATCCCAGGTCTGAACATTACCATATTGTTTTTGGTCACTTGCCATTGTAAATAGACCGTTGGCTTCATGTTTGCTCTAGACACATTTTCTCCCCAAACAACTTTATTTTCATCAACATAAGCACTGTTCCATTTATTATATAAATGACGCACCTTAGATTTGTACCATTCTTCGGCATCCTGGAGATTTTTAGAAGCGACATTCTCATACTGCTGGCGAACATCACGCAGGGCAGCAGTGAGGTCTGGTTTGGACACATCCATGTCAATCTGGACATGTTGATCCTGAATCTGAAGTTGTAGTTCACGTATTTCCTATAGGAACATATAAGAGAATGTTGTACATTTTGCAGCACATAACACTTTAAATGAGGAAAAAAAATTTAATTGATTTAAAATTAGCTTACCTCATCATGGAGTTTCTTCAAGAAAACAATCTCCTCCTGTAGTGATTCAACTTTCCTTTCCAAATCAATGCGTGCCAAGGAGGCATTGTCCACATCCTGATCATCAAGACAACAAAAATATTACAGTTAACTTCAGATAAAAAATTTCTCAATGTTCCTCTAGATATTATGATTTATTTCCTTAAGTTGAAGAAATAACAAATGCTACAGAAGATAAAGCTTGCTGGGTGTTTTAGTCCAGCTCAATGTTCTAATAATCTATAAGACAGATGTTGAGAATCAAACCCAAATAACATTATTATTATTTAACAGATTTGCTTTTTTTTTTTTTTTTTGCTTTATATATACATTCAGCAGGTTCAGATGAGAAATTAAAATGTTGATGTGATCCATGGACATTGATTACTGTGATTAAAGTGTTGTGTATAAGTAAGAATATGCAGTTGCTTGGAGTTTCACATGGTTTCAGTAAGATGTCCTTATAACTAAACAACTGACAACAGTCTATAACAAGAGAGGTCCAAGTTGACCCTGTCAGTAGATGCTAAGGACAGCCATGTAATAGACTTTGCTTACATTTTCTCTTTGCAGAAATAAAATATGAATTGTTTTGGTTTTTCTTTAGTGACAGAGATTAGGATAAACTGGCAATATTGTTAGGCAATCAAATTAGCTATCAAGTCCAAACTGACCAAAACCATAAGAGAAGATCTGACCATTTAGCTGCTTGCAACAGATTATTTTTCAGACTTACATGGGTATGTCTATCTTATTATGCATCAGCTAAATTTAATACACAGGCCATAATGGCTACTGTACTCAATTAAGGCAGCATTTCTTTCAATCTCTATGGGATAAACTGCATATCAGGCTATCAAGAACATGCTGGGTCCTCCTGTATTTCAAAAATAGCTGTCAAAGTATAGATTTCAGATCTCTATTTCTTCTAAGTGGAAATTCCAAAACCTCCAATGTCTACACATCTTGACTGGGTCATGCACTGTTTTGAAAGACTAACCCTGTGAAAATAAGGATTGTCATCTGTACCTCACATTTACCATCTATAAAAAAGTTTTTTTCCAAAGGGTAAGGCACAATACAGTAAGATTCAGGACAAGAGGACTATTATTTTATAGAGTCATAACTAATCTTTTCTATGTGCGTTACAAATATAATGGCCGAAATTTATGTAAGTCGGAAAGACCGCTATCGGTCTTTCCGACATTCTCGTGGGACGTGATTTCGCGAGATCCTCCCACGGGAATTTCGATTTCCAGATTCTGGAAATCGGTATCTTTCGATTTCTAGATTCTGGAAATCGGGTCTTTCCACCGAAACTTTTCGTAGCCATAGAAGTTATGGCTACTTTTTGATGGAAAGACCCGATTTCCAGATTATGGAAATCGAAAGACACCGATTTCCAGAATCTGGAAATCGAAATTCCCGAGGGAGGATCTCACGAGATCATCTCCCGTGAGAATCTTGCCAACTTAAACCCGAAAAGACTCGAATCCGACCATTCGAGTCTTTTCGGGCTTAATAAATTTCGCCCAATATATCTTAGCTAGGGAATTCTCTTTAGAGTTAAAACAAACACAATTCCTGTCCACTAGTGGTGCTACTAGTGTAAGCTATATGCCTCAGCTGAGGTCAGCAATATACCAGCTGCCCATCCTATGTATAAATAAGCATTAAAGCAATGTTTTGTAAGATAATAAGTCTTGTAATGAATGGGCAGAGTTTCCAATTATGGCTTTTAACACACAGTGACTTTCAATATACAGTTAAATATTCTTTGCAAAGCACCATGGATTATGACTGTGCTATATAAATAATAATACATATATATTGTCATAATATGTACTCCTTTCTCTAATTTTAAGAACCAACATTTAGAGCTTTACATTTGCAGGTGGCAGGACCAGGATATCATTGCTGTTCTCACAACGATGCTTACTGTGATTGGCTACTGCTATCTGGATTTAAAGCAGCTAATATTTTATTTCCACCCTATAGGCTTACAAACATAGACTACTGTAATTAAAGTAACATCATCCCAACACATTGTAATTTAAATAATCTTATTGGCACATACATAAGCATCATTGTACGTTAGTTAAGTTATCCTGTATCTCAGCCATAAAGTGTGACAAGAGTGTTGGGCTGCTAAAGAAGACGCAGGCAAAAACATCACCTAAACAACTACAAATGTGCTATAGCCTTTTCAGAATAAAAGTTTCTCTTTTTTTTTTATTGTTTGTCTAGAAAACAGCATACATGATCTCAAGGCCCAAACAAATACTTTTATTATTTCTGGCGGGGATAGTTCCAAACAAAACATCAGTGTCTTATTAAACCTGCCCTTTACAATCACGCTCAATGGAATAAGAAAAAAAATAGGGCGGCCCTTGATTATTTTTGCTACCCTTAAAACAAAACTGAATCCATTTGTCTAGAAACTGTCCAGCAATGCTGTTACAGAACAAAAGATCCACATCACAAAGAAATGGCAGTGTCCTTTCACATAGGATACACTTTAATGCATCTCTTCAAAACAGTTAGGCCGTTTCAATCCCTTACTTTATTTCTTTTAATGAATGTGATATGTGCAGTATGTGAATGTAAGAAAATGCACTGCGATATAATGATTAGAGCATTGGCTCATAATACAACTGTGAACTTACTTTCATTCTTTGCTGAATGTGGCACTTTTTAACAAAAGCTCTGCTTAGCTTTACATATGAAAGATCAATACATCAAAAGCCCTCTGAGCAAAGAACTATAAGTACAAAGCTTCGCCAGTTCAATTAACATTTGTATGACAGAGAATAAAATGTACGGAGAGAAGGGACGCCTAGTGGCAGGTACAGGCAAACAGACTAATGGCAATATTTATTTAACAATAAAAATTTAAAAATACTTAAAGTACTTTATTAAAATTTAACCCCACATGTTGGTACATTTCTTTTTGGATATGGGGAAAAGAGGCACTGAAATATATTAAGCCGGGTAGACTGAACGGGTTAAAGACTGCTGTTATTGGCGTTAACATTTTGCCACATCACTTATCTAGTATTAACACAGCCTCTAATTTTAATATTTTTTTTTCTCATCTTGAACTAGCCTGAAGATCCTTAATATGCCAGGGAGTGTTATGTAACAGTGTAGGAGGAGCTCCGCTCTTAGTGGGTCCCTTCCACCAAGTGGAAAACAACCATGAAAACACTAAATATTACAAAAAAAAAAGTATCAATAATAGTAATTACATATTTAGCAAGATGGCGGAGTCTTATATTAAACATAGCTTCCTTACGGATATTGCATATGCAATACAGATCTGCATGGCTCAAACACCCCACAAAGCCAGCTATTATTATTTCAGCCCACCTCCTCCTGCACAATCCATTTTTTTTTTCAGCATTCCACAGGGAAGCCGTGAGAAACTGCTAATGCCTGTTAGGGAAGGAAACAGATGGCCTTACATCACCATTACTGGGGACTCACTTCCCATCTTAAACACTTTTGTGCTGTGCGTTCGTTAGATTCCCTTTTGTCTGAAGAAAATGCTAAAATGAAAGGAAGAAAAGGCCACTTCTGTGACCTTTTTCCGAGAGCTTCCCAGTCAATAGCTAACTCTTTTTTTTTTCTTTTGCAACATAATAAAGCTATAAATTATAGTTTGCAACTCTTTGCAGAAGTGTTTTTCTAGTCAAAGATCGTAGATCACAACTTATAGTAACATAACTATTCTGGCTAAAATTGTTTTGTGTTCACTAAAAGGACAACAGCGCCATACAACCCAGGGAAAATCTATGTAGGGCTGCAGGACATTTGCACAGACTTTTCATTCAAGTCAAGGAACAAAGGATTTCCAAGCCATATCGAATAGACATCCATGCTTAGCAAGCTGGGTAATTTTTAACATCTGCTGTACATTCCAATGTATTTTTTCCCTCTGTGATGAAATCTGCATGTGATTATAAAAATTCTCATCATGAGATACAATATGTATAAACTTTTTACATGCTTACAAATCAATGGAGTCATTTCTTAAATGGAAATGAAAACTAATTATAAAAATATATTATTTTTTGTGGATGTTCATGTCTACAAAACAACACAGCAAAATGAAACTTGATTGGACAAATGTCTGTGCTCACTGATTACACTGCAGGTAACAGAGGAGTTCTAGCTAAATGACGTTGTTATGATACATTTCACATTCTTAACCCAGTAGGTCCTTTTGATACAGGGAAAACACATTTTTCTGTATGCTGAACTAATAAGATAGGAGTAACAAAACTATATAGTGACATATAAAGTAGGGTACACACCTGTCTGAAAGATTGTAGGTTGCTTTCTGCTTCTTCCCTCTGAATCATTTCATCTTGCAGCCTGAAAACAGCAGAAAGATTTAGTTGCTGATGACTGAAGCAAATTACTCCATTAATAGAGGTATTTTTAAACCTAAAGGCTAAGAACAGCAAGGCTAATAGAAAAATAATTATATCATTATGATGGTCTTTGTGTAGTGCATTCCATTGCTTTGTCTAAATGAATTCAATATGGACATTTCATTATAAGAAGATAGTCTTAGTTCTACCATGAAATTAAAATAAAATGGAGTTTATTATACCCATTGGGAATGAATAATACTTTTTTGTAGTTGCAAATGTGAGCGAGAGGCATTACCTGCATTTACTGCTAAGACTATTTTAGTCGTTTCTTGATTTGGAATTAAAGAATAGTGTGATGTCATTGAAATAACTGGCACATTTGTTAGAGCGATAGTGATCCTTCAGAAAGGGGAAAAAAGACTTTTGGATAAATTTACCCTACCTACAGAGTTTTTAGAGCATCCCACAAGCTTTTAGAAAGACTTATTTGCATAAATTATACAGGAAGAATTGTTTGAAGAAGATAGTTTATTTAATTGGGAATAATCCTGTTAAATTTGTCCAGCACTAATCAACTGAGATGGCTTCCAGATTGGCCACACTTTTATCTCTATTGTAGTCCCACGTAGCAAGGCTAGATTAAGTAAAAAGTTTGAGGCAATGCTATATTTGACCATAAGAGGCACCCAAATGCTATGCCATCGTTTCTTCCAACAAAAGATTTAAAATGTATTTAAATATGGATAATAATCATTCTAAACAACACTATACCACCATATATACGCAGAAATCTAGTTTATTTCTATGGCAACTCATTTAAAAGAAGTTTAAAAAGCACTTTTAAATGAAACAGCTATATGGAAATATTACATATAAAACAACTGTAAATAAACTGTATTATAACTATGATAAACACCTTCTGCAACATTTTACATCCATTTTAAAACAAAGGAACTATTAGTAACCAGTTTAATCAAGTTCCTGGGACAAAAGCACATATTTCCCTCTTGCAAAACTGTCACAAATTAGTCCTTTATGTCTAAAATTGCTTCACTTTTAAAGATTCCAAAACATATAAAGTGATAACACTGTTTTTTTCTATCCATATTATATGAGAAAGGCCCCTCCATCATCCATTTGGTGAGAGACCAAAATGGAGCTAACATTCAGTATGAATGATGTGCCACACCCATCCAATGCAGCCCTGTGCCAAATACTGGGAGATGCAAAGTTTGCCAAGGACTGTAGAAACCTTCTAACAAGTTTATTATAACATCCCAGCTGCCTTTGCGTTATTATCTTGCCTAGTTAAACATTTTCAGACTTTCTTTTGGAGCAGTGATCTAACGGTCCAGAGCCTAATACCCCCTTCCCATTGTTAAAAAAACAAAAACAAATATTAAACCTGATGAACAACAATAACCTCATCTGCACAATTTGGCCATCTTTTTTGGCAAGATACACTGTCTACTCTTGCATAGCAATGAGCTGCATTCTCTTCTGTGAATTCAACAAAGCAAGACTCAGTAGCTATTAGCTACCTCCTTCATTAGCTGGTTGGATTCCATGATGCAAAGTAAGTTTTGTGCCTTCTACCAATGAACAGTTGTAACAATGTTTCAGGAACCTACAGGGTGCATATATACAAGGAGGGTCTTCAGAACACTTGAACATATTTCTATAGAAAGAAACATGATTATTTATCATGTGCACATTCATAGTTATAGAGGAGGGGGACCCTAGCCCAGGAAACTATTACATAATGAAAGGGACATATGTTGAAGAAATGATAATAACAGTAACACTGCTATGGTTCTTACTTTTCTCTCAGTCTTTGGAGGTCTTCAGACAAGTTGTCTCTGTCCACTTCAGTTCGGGCTTTGTCGTTTGTGAGCTGATCTACTTGTCTGCGGAGCTCCCTCATCTCCTCCTCATAGAGGTCCCCAATTCTTGATGTCCCCTTCCCTTTCAGCTGCTCCAGCTCAGCCACCAGGATCTTGTTCTGCTGCTCCAGGAATCGCACTTTGTCTATGAAGTTGGCAAACCTGTCGTTCAGTTCTTGCATCTCAGCCTTCTCGTTTGTCCTGTTGGCTTTGAACTCTAGGTTGATTGCATCTGCTAGGGAGAAGTCTACAGTGTCCTGCAGCCTGGCTGGAGGTAGGCTGCTCCTCAGTCGCACAGATGAGGACTTGAACACAGCTGGAGAGGAAGATGTGGTATAGACCCTGCTGCTGCTGATACCACTGCCTGCACCCGGGCGTGCGCTACCCAGTGAGTATCTAGTGCTGGAAGTCACATAGCGACCTCCAGAGGAGCTGGTTCTGGGGTTACCCCCGAAAAGTCTTCTGTAGGATGACTTTGTTGCCATGTTGGAATTGGTGTCCTGGATCCTCTTTGTAAAATCCTTAGAATTTTCGGCTTGAGCGAGCTCCGTCACCAAACTCAGCCAGCAGCTAGCAGGACAGAGCGCTGGCACCAAGGGTGGTATTTATACTGAAGATAACGGGACACAGAATGACGGATGCTTCCGCCAACCAATAGGATTTGACATTACGAGTTAACGAAAACGTTGTAAACCAATAGGAAGCGCGGGACTGGACTTGTTTGAGCCAAGCTCCTCTGTTAAGTTATTACTGAGAGTAGCAGACTGGATCCTGCGGACTCGTGTCTGTTCTCTTTGTCCGTAGACTACTGGACATCAGATTCAGGGAAGGTTTCTATTCTACAGTATCATCAGCCAAATGCTCTGTCCCTGGACTGCTGCAGTTAGTGCCAAGTGATACATTACTTCTATCGAGTTTATTAGTACTTTTACTTTATCTATACTTTAGCCCTGTACTTGGGACAGTAGCATTACACACCCGATATGGCTGAACTGCAATTTCCAGGGAGTGGGCAAGCTGGCAGTTAACCCCTAAAGTGCCTGTGTTAAAGAACTATAGAGCAGATATAAGTGCCCACATACATATCAAACTCCTTTATACGCTAATCACTAACTTAATTAGTTAAAAAAAAGTTTAGTGAAGAAATGCTTGCCATTTTTTCCAGATTAGGTCTAATGAGAGCTGTCATTTTGTCCCTTCCCCCCCTTCCCTCTTGCAAGTTAGGCAACTGGAGAAGAAAAATCTGCCTAACTGCTATTGGTTAAGCAGTGTGCTGACCTTTAGACATCATCAATCAGTCCCTACACTGGGGGTCTCCAGGACCACCACTACCCCAACATCAACCCCCTATCCCCCCAGCATCACTTTCCCCCCCTTGCCCCCCACACCCAGCGCTAATAATAACCGGCATGTAA
Source organism: Pipa carvalhoi (assembly GCA_021901965.1). Taxonomy (NCBI): domain Eukaryota; kingdom Metazoa; phylum Chordata; class Amphibia; order Anura; family Pipidae; genus Pipa; species Pipa carvalhoi. The sequence goes on along the minus strand of JAKJJM010020464.1, from coordinate 5,540 downwards.
GTGGTTAAATGATTTAAAACACAATTATTTCCACAGCGCTACTGTAATATTAGCGCTATAAAAATAGTAGAAACTATACAAATCCCATCATAGCGGTTTGTGAGAGTGGAGGTATAGGGGTCCCAGGGACCCCTTCTTTTTATTTCTACATGTCCCCCCTACCCCATCAGGACACAATGGGGCAGGGGGAAGAGGAGTAGCTCCCAGGGAGCCACTTCCTGCGCTTAGAGATTCCGCCACTTAGCTTAGTACTAAGTGAGGTGTGATATTGGGGGAAGGTGTGAGGGTCCTAGGGACCCCTACTAGATGGGGTTTATTTAGTTTAAACAAAATATTTCCATAGTGCTAATATTACAGTAGTGTTATGGAAATAATTGTGTTTTAAATCATTTAACTGCTTACATGCCGGTAAATGATTATTAGTGCTGAGTAGTGGGGGCGATGCTGGGGGGATAGTGCTAAAGGTCAGGTAACGTCAGAAGGAAACAGAGCACATATGCAAGATTGCAGAGACTGGGGATCGAGAAAGTTAACCTGTGCACAGGTGCTACATTAGACCTTGTGCAAAACCTGCCAGGGGGCAGGTACCTTTTCCTGGTACACGTCACACACATTTCTTGGTTCGGGAGTTTTCCAATGCTGCTTATTAGAGTATCCAGCTTCACATGAAACAACCACTGGGAGAAATGCTTCTCACTATAGTATATTACTGCATATATAAAGATGTAATCTGACTATAGTTCTCCTTTAACTGTTGCACAAATCACTTTTTTTTCTGTCAAGAGAAACCCTCCACCTCCTCCTCAGAAAATTCTGGGGGATGGGAGAGGAAGAATGAAGTCATCAAATCAGTCCCAGATGTATGTTTTTGGCAATAACCATGGTGATGGGGAGGAAACAAGATATTTTGTACGTCAGTTGCCTATGGTTTGTTAACACACGTATATCATATAATACATATCTGTGTTCATGCTAAATACTGCAGTCCAGTTATGGTTAGAGGTCTAACATAGAATATCCATGTGGTTCTTACAATGTGATAATTGAAACCCAAAACTTAACGGAATGAACAAGATAATTTGAGTGCATAGGTTTACATTGCCTTTCATTTTTTTTTCATTTCCACCAGTTTTGGGAATACAGATGGTGTTGAGCTTACTTGCTTACAGTTTATGAATATTAACTGAAGAGCTGTAAAATTACTGCCATTAGTTCTAGAATATTCACCAGTTGTGATTGGATCTAATATTGTAGTGCAAATCCGAGCTTTATTTCATGAGATCACATCGCTCTGCTCTGAGTTTCTCTGTAAAACCGCAATGCACAGGAAATACAAGAATATACCCAATGTGCAGGTTTCTAGAGTTATATAATAGCATTGAGGAACCCACAGGAAACACAGCTCTGGTTCTGATGCCCAATGCCTGCCAGCTTTGTAGAAACACTGATTTCCTAAAGTGATCCAATTCGAAAGATGAGTACTGTAGTATTATATGGTAATTTATTTGGACTAACAATGAACTGTTAGACCAAATAAAGTATCATCTAATAGTACAGTACTCATCTTTCTATTTATTTAACTGGACTAATACGGCTTAAACCATTTTTGCACTAAAGTGATCCAGAGATCCCCATGGAAACCTGAGACAGTTTATAGAGCTAGTGATTAATAAGGTGATCCAGAGATCTTTATGGACACTCAGGGCAGTTTTATAATGCCATGAGATCCACAGTGTAAGTTCCAGCAAGCCTGGAGACTCTGAGAGTACACAGTGACCACACTTCCTGCAGTTCCACTGATGAGCTATAGTATCTGGCAGACTTGGATGAGGGGGAGAGGAGTGATATTTCTTCATTGAAAGGACCTCCCTTCTCTGAGACACTGGTTTCCTGACCACAAGGCGGGAAATGTCAGGATCCCTTCCAAAACTACAAATGAGAACTAAAAATCTTTCCAGAATGACTTACTGTGTGCATGTAAATCCACAGCTAGTGGCCACTGTGGTAATGATTAAAGGCTCCCAGCTTTCTCTATTGTCTATTCACTATGACTATGCCATTCACAATCATAGAAAAAAAGACTGATATTGTGGAATATGTTATTTAGTGCCCCCATAATAAGTTTTATATCAACAGCTTATATTTTTCTTGTAACAGTAACTGATCTGACTGCTGTTAGGCTGTTTTTAATGAAACTCATTATTGTGTATGGTGCAAAACAAAATAGTCGGTGTGGATTATCCCACATAATACAATGAAAGGAAAAATTGTACTGTGCCTCCATGATAAAAGCTCTATGTGCTCCATTATGTTTATATCTAATATAGTCAAAGTTAAAGGGTGACTAAATGGAGGCACGGGTGTGGAAAAGGTTAATAGCCCCTCTCCTTATGAGCCCCGTGCAATCTTTGCATGACATCATGTTTGTTGTAAAAACAGATTAATGCTGTTCATGGAAGAAAATGGACAGCACTGCCAAAGGTTATACTTGTATAAGTCTATTTTGCTGGGAAATGTAGTTCAGCCATCCTGAATAAGCCACAGCACAGCTATGCCACAAGACTTATTACAGACCATAGCAGCACAGGATTTGCTAATACATTCATCGTGGGAATTGTTCATTAAGACAGGAAGACTGTATCACTGTAATTTCACTGCCAAATTTCATGCATCATTCAGTACAAGCCCCGTACTTCCTCCTCCCTACATGATCACTTCTCTGAGTCCTGCTTGGGATACCCTCCCCCTGCATCCAGAGAACTTGGAAGCTGTACAAGTCTGTGCTGACCTTCCAAACTACATCTCTAGCTCGTAGTACATTTATTGGTTAATATTAGTAAAAAAATTAGGCAAATTTAACATGGCAATAGGAAAAGAAATAATAGAGAAATACTTTTGGTCATATTTATCAAGTGGCAATATTGTTAAGATACAGTCATTGCCACCCTTATCACACTGCTTGGCCACTTTTGTAATCCTGCTACATTTCATTTTGTTACTGTTTTTATCTGCAAACTTTTTAATTATGGAGGAAACAGGCAAAAACAGCAATGTTGGCAATAATGGGACTTGATGGAAACAACTAACACACTTGGAGCTAAATTTACTAAACTCGAAAACGTCAAGTTTATACTCTGTAAATATCGCTGTTCGATCGGTAAATATTGATCGATATTTTTCGATGGAAAAGTAGTCAAAGCACTACTGTAAATTATGGCTACTTTTCCATCGAAAAATCCGATCGAACGGTTCCAATCAGTAAAAATTGATCGAAACATATCGATCGATATTTATCAATCGAACAGCAATATTTACAGGGAATAAACTCGAAAAAGCCAAAATTGACCTTTTCGAGTTTAGTAAATTTCACCTTTACTGTAGGAGTTGTGGTGAATAAGCCATTATATCAGTGGCATGCACTGGCATCACTGATTAGCAGGAGAAGTCAGATTAATCTTACCAAATCATTCCTTTAACCAGAGACACAGTTACAAAAGCGAAACCTTGCAGGGACATATAAGAGTAATTGCTGTCCTAGATAACAGGTGTTTTATTATTGTCAGTGATTTGGATAAATTTGTCTTAACCAAACATTGCCGTTCTATCAAATACAATTTTTGCATGGATCACAATTCATAAATCCAAGTACACGCTGACCATTTCATTGGCTATATCCAAACAAAAAATCATTTTGTATTTCATAAGTAAAGGTTTTTGAACTGATGCTATGTTGACATATGGTCACCAGACAATTCCTTTTGGGCTAGACCCACATGAAATCCAGTTGCTGCTGTGCTGATTAGTCATCAGTTTAGAGACATGTTCCATGGCTGCTTAAAAACCAGTTCCCTTTGTAGAATCCCTTTAGGGATTTAGGCCTAAAATATCTCTGCTATATTGACTCATGTATTCACCGAAACAAAAGCAGCAGCCTGTACCTAAACTTGTTCATAATCAGGTCTCCAGCCTGCGCATGCCTTTGGGTTTAAACATGTTAAAGTCCTGGATTTGCTTTCCTCCCTATGAAAATACACTAGAGTGCATCAGCTGTATATAACTAGTCTCTAAAAACAAGAAAGGAATAATTAAGAAGACTTCATGAAAGCTGAGATTTTAGCAAAGCCTTATTTTTCATTTCGCTGTATTTTGCTAATTTATATACAATTAAAAATAAATCACTGTCAAAAAATGTTGATATTGACATATTTCGATCAGTTGAAACAACAGTGTTGTCAATGACGTTCCCCTTCCATTTGATAATGTTATCAATATCAGCATTCTTTTTCTATGAAAAAACTCATCTGGCTGTGGATTAATCACAGGATCAACTCCATAAGGATTCATGGGTATTCAGCAGCCTTAACCAGGGAACTTTGGTCAAAACATTTTATAAACAATCGAAAACCGCGCTGTCGATATATTACCGCTATCTCAGTAGTGTGAAATAATCAAAAAACTTTTTGACTTTTATAAATATCCCCAAGTTCTGTGAAACAAGAACAAAATTTGTGAAATACAACTAACCTGATCACATGACCAAAACCTGGATTGAAGGTGCCAGGAAAAAAACACCTGTTCCCCAGTTCAAGTTGAAAAGAGTGCCCTTGTGTCCCTTTAGTGGGTTCCTTGCCGTTTAGGCTTGTACCTGTTCTACTAGAAATGATCTGATCCACATCTGAGCATAACAAAGACTGCCTGTAACTGAACCAACTGACTAGCTGTTTAGCCACAGGGTCCATCAGTAGAACAAACCTCAGGCCTACAGCTGTATCTATTTTCAGTTGCTGAGTCGGGTAAAAATACTAAACAGTGCAGCTGATTCCGACAGAATATCCAGTTTACAGTGGTGTCACAAATCCATAAGTGAAAAAAATATAGCTTTAGCACTTTTATAAAGGTACAGCGCATCATACGCTCGTGAAACCCAGCATCAAAACGCCGCGCTTCAAGTCCCATTGACTTACCTTGTTCCAGCCGTAGGCTGGTAAAAATGGCCAGCGTACAGCCGACATTCGCGTGTACACGCTTGTCTGGCCAGATCAAGGTAAGGTAAATAGGGAAGCATGGAGCTGTATTTTTTTACTTTCGCATGAGTGTATGATGCGCTGCGCATCATACGCTCATGTGAACCCAGCCTAAGGCTGGGTTCACACTAGCTGATTTTCAGCTGAGTTTGAAAAACAGCATCCATTGTTTTCTGTGATATAACCTACACAGGCTATTGTGTTTTGCACCATAGACAATAATGAGTCTAATTAAAAAAGCTAAGCTGAAAATCAGCTAGTGTGAATCCAGTCTACGGGCGAAATTTACTAAAGTTGAAAACTATTTTTTCTCCCATTTTTCACCGCGAAAATTATGTTTTCAACCCTTTTTTCCCCAGCGAAAAATTAAAAAAAAAATAATTTTTGACTTTAGTAAATTTCGTCCTAAGCCTTAAGCCAGTGATGGCCAACCTTTTGAGCTCAGTGTGTCAAAATTTGTCAAAAAGCAGAGTATAACTCGGCTGGTGTGTCACTTCAAGAAAGGCGGGGCAACTG
>JAKJJM010020457.1:0-12880 GCA_021901965.1 Pipa carvalhoi | reverse complement strand
ACGATTTGCCAGGGGTCGCCTAAGACCATCGGAAATATAGGGTTTGAATGAGGTCGCCCAATAATAATTAATGAATGGGGGTCACCAAATCACAGGGAATTGTAGTAAAGGGGTCGCAGCAATAAAAAGGTTGAGAACCACTGGGATATAGCAATCATTTTTGACAATGTAAATGAGATATTTCCCAGTTGAATTAGTTTATGCATTTATTAGGGATGTTCGGTTTGGATTAATCAGATAAAAATGGACACTGCAGACCTAAGGCAGGTTTGCATTTCATCAGATTAACTAAAATAAATATGAACCAATATGAACCAAATCCAGGACACATACAACATCGTATTTTTTTGTTTGTTTTTTTTTATGAACCTCACCGAACCTTTAGAGGTTTTCTGACAGGTTCAAACCTCTGCATTGCATCTTACTTAAACACAGTAAAACTTGAAAAGAAAAAACATAAGAGAAAACTTTTTCCATTGAACCCCAGGGGTACGGCAATGCAGCTTACAACCAAGATAAAATATGTCATTACCATTTTTGACGTCCTCTGTTTTGACCTATGAAGTAGTCCATCTGTCTTCAGCCATGACATAGTCTATGGAAGTATTCAAAGATGAAGAAAATCTTCTCCGGCAATCCATGAGATTAATTAAAAGACAACCTTAATCGATCAGTTAAAATAATAGATACATAGTGTCAAAACAACAAGCAAACCGATATGCATCCTATGCGTTTCGCGCTCCAAGCTCTTGGTCATAAAGTTAGCTTTTAATTAATCCCATGGAGTGCCGGAGAACATTTTCTTCTTCTTTGCATATTTCCACTGATGCTTGGGACGTCTTTTTTCTTTCTTGATGGCACACGGGGACCTTCACTTTAGGTGAGATTATACACTGATGTATTTTTTGTTTTCGATTCAGGATTGAGCAACACCTAGTTTGGTAAGTCCAAAGAGGCTTTCTGATATAGTCCATGGAAGGCCGTCATCCTTATTCTTTATCTGCTGTAGTCCAAGGAGTCTTGATCTGTTGTCTGATCTACCCAACACTAATCGCCGCAACAGAAAAATTATTTGGCTTTAATACAAGTCTATAGGTAGTTCTCTGTCTTGTAGGATCAACAGTTTCTGCTTAGTTGCAGTGGAAGAGGATAAAAAAAAAATATGCAAGAGCCAGGCAACATGGAACCATCCAGGACTACTTTATGGGTAAGAAGAGAAGGTGAATGAAAAAAATAAGTGTAACTTTATAACTTCAGAAACAGGGAATTGGTCAAATAAGGACAAAAATGTGTTGTTGTTTTTTCTGCAAAAAATCTGAATCTAAAGCAAAAAACTGATCTGAATCCGTACCTGAACCAAAAACCAAAACGTGGGATTATGAGCAATTTTTTTTTGAGCTGAAAATTTGTGAACATACCGCAGATCTTTAGAACTTTTAGATCGGAGACAGAAAAATTATACTTTTTAAAAACTCCTCAAAAAAAGCCAAGGTTAACAGTATTATAAATATACATCTCACCATTTCTGTCTACTTTAGGTTTCTTTATGAATAATTTGAATGAGAGTACATGCCCTGACATTCACAAATTTGTATAAAACCAAGGTAATTCATACATTTAATTTCAGGAACTCAGGAGGTGCACAACCTTTTCTAAACTGAAAAAAAAAAAGATAATGGAGCCATGGTGCACATGACCTACCATGGCTTATAACATTAAAAAAAGAAAGAAAAAAAGAAGAGGGAACAAGTAGGTTCTGTAATAAAATCAATAATGCAGACAATTCCTGGAAAACACTTTTTTCCCCCCAGTATTGACTTATATACTGTATACTGGCAAATTTTGAAACGTCAGGATTCAGGCATCGTTGTTTACTTCTCCTTCACTGAAATCACTTTCATCCGTAGATCTCTTGTAGCAGGTAAAAGATAAATTGCATCTCTGCAACTACAGAGACAATATAAATGGGTTGCGGAAATTGCTGAAACATCACCGAAGACTTTTTAGAAGAAAATATTTACAATCCACTTAGCAGTGCGAGAACGCACATAACTTGAGACCAAGCCATGCAAATCAATGCTGTTAATTCAGACAGATTTAATTGCAAACCATTGGATGCAGTGCTATTTATTAAAATCCACAAAATGCTACATAGGAGAATCATTCATCAAATAGAGTGTCTGTCTGAGAACTAGGATCCATACAAACTAGGATCCATACAAACTATATATACTTAACTGAATAGTTGGGCATATGCAGACACAAAAGGGATTTATTTATGAAAGTACAAACGGTTGTGTACTGGTCCGAATTCATGTCCATTTCTAACTCCCCCATAGTTGGGCATTCAGCAATCTCTGTGATGTGGTGAATTTGCATCCATTTTGGACCCTTATGATAGTCATGGTCTTATGGAGCTCTTCGCATTACTTCGCATGCATTAGTAATTCAGCAATTTATCAAGCATCTTACCATTGTTTGAATGACTTTGTCACACCATGTAAGACACCATGTCCAACGCTGTACATTTCTTCGGTGAGGAAATCCGCCGTAGATGTCAGTAGATGGAGCCATAACAGAATAAAGTACAGTAATGGTACTTTCTCATCTGCCTACAGTTGCATCCCTTGATTTAAGCTTCTAGCGGTAAATTCATTCAAGGCTCTTTAACAGGAAGGGCAAATGCACGGGAATTACACTGGTATAAAATTGTGGAAAATGTATCATTCAGGGGCCATCCCTATAATGTACAAGGACAAATGCAGTGCAGTATAGACAAAAGACCTCTTAAGAGAGCTTAGGGTACAGACCACCATAGAGAAAGAGACCTGCTGTATTGGCCCAACTGTGAAAAGTTCTGCGCTTTATTCTGACATCCTTGTGAGCGCAAAACAAGTGGGACAAATAACGCCATGTATTTTCCCCTTTATCTTTTTTTATTTAAACTATCAGTAACTGGACTTTGGCACTTTAACAGGTGAATTCATATATCTTTCATTACAATGGAAGACAGCCATAATATTTTGCCAGAAATCAGCCTTAACCACCATTTAATTAATTCCATTAAAAGTAAAACCAAGGGATGCCAATGGGAATCCAGTCTCAGTGTGCTTTTCTGCCTATAGCAGCCACCTTTGGCTTTGGGAGGAGCCCTCTGCTACTTGGGTGCCACCAGGTCTTAAAGGCATGAGGTTTCCAATGGTTCCACAAGGGTGAGCAAGGGTGCCGAACGTTAGACTGTGGAAGCGAGAAGGGAAGAGTTGTCGTACAAGCCGGGTCGGTAACAGATAAAAAAAACAGGAAATCAGAATCGGGAGGCAGGAGCGTAGTCAAAAACAGGCCAAGAGTCAGGAACCAGGAAGTAAGAGCCAGGGGCAGGATATAGACAAAGGGTTAGGCACAGGATGCAAACAGCCAAGGCACTTTCTGGACAAGCCAAACAAGGACCAATCAGAGGCAATGCATAGCTGCAGGTTCAGGGTTTAAACAGAGCTACTAATCACTAAAGGCATTGCACCTGAACAATGATTAGCAGCTGAGCCCAGAAGAGCTCAGTAGAGCTCTGCTGAACGACAAATACAAATCAGTGAACACAGACTCCTGATGCCAATATAGAGTAGAGGAAATGAAACCGTGCAATAAGCAGCAGGTCTGGGTTCAACTCCAGGTAGAGACACATGTATGTTACAATTTCTCTCTCCCTAGTCCATAGATCTGTGTGAAAATTCTCTTTCTCAACACCTGGTTTCCAGAAGGTCCTCCATATCTAATTCTATACAGCACTCACTTCCATCCATTGCTTAAAACACCCTGGTCCCTCAAACCTTCACAGTTTCCAACAATATATCTGGTTGGTTTCTACAGCTGTGCATTCTCCCCTATGACTATATACTGTCTGTAAACCCTGCATTATTAGCTTATTACAGCGCTGTTTAAATTTGTGGCACTTTATAAATAAAATTATACATACATACATCTGACCTTGGCATGTGAATCTTGTTCAAAATGTAGACAATAAATATCTGTCGTCGATATGGTTATGAACTTTTATCTGTTGTCGATATGGTTACGAACTTTTATCTGTCGTCGATATGGTTACGAACTTTTGCTCAGTATTTTCATACAAAACCAATATCTTGATCTATAGTATGTTAAGGCGCAACTGGTCTTCATTGTTTTACATTTAAAGCAATAAATAGGCTGTATAATTCTATTTGGAGGTACTTTTTGACTGTAATACAAGAAGGACCTAACAGAGGTTAAGAGTCTGTCTATTCTGTTCATATGTAACTACCTAATTTATCAGACTTTTTTGTCTTCTTGTCACTGGTTTTTTTTACCAGTTTTCAGCTTTATTGAACAAGGAGCACAGTACAAGTACCCACTTCTTTTCTGTTACTAAATTGTTGGCATTCATATGGGTGCATTACTGCCAGAACTGGAAAAAAATAGCAATCAGCTTGCAAAACGCTTAAAAAAGCTGCTATTTCACATCTGTGTTTTTTTTTTTATACAGAACTGAAAACAGATAAAACAGAGTAAAGGTTAATCTCTCATCTTCTAAAAGCATAAGCAAAACGAGCTTTCCAAATTAAAAAAAAAATAAGACATTTAATTACTTTAACGTTTTTTGAAATTAAATTCTATAAGGCTTTCTTATAAACACATGTAGGGGGTAAACATTCATAAATAACTAGTAACATGTTTCAACCAATCAGCAGTTAGCATTCATTAGTCTATATGTTCTAAAATAAAGAATGCAATGATCTCATTGACTGGAAAGGATAGTAAGAAGTTGGCAACTGTTAATATATGGCTCCATATTATTCTAGAGTCAGAAATAGTCATGATTCCATTAACACAAGCATTTAAGGGTACAATGCGAAAGTCATGACTACTTGTCAGAAGAGGATTCTCATTTAGGGCGAAATTTATACAGCTCGGGAAGGTCGATTTTAACTTTCTCAAGTTTTATCAACATTAAAAAACGGGCGCCTGATCGAAAAATATCAATCAAGCCTTTTCAATTGATTTTTTTCCGATCAAAACATTTCAATCGATATTTTTCAGTCTCTTATTGATGGAAAAGCGCCATCAATAAAAGTGTCATCGATCGATTTTTTTCCAATCAAACCATTTCGATCGATATTCTTCGGTCTGTTATCGATGGAGTTTTGATCGGAAAAGATCGATCGAAAATGATCAATCGATAATTTTCGATCAGGACCTGTTTTTTTAACGCCGATAAAACTCGAAAAAGGTCTCAAGCTTTATAAATTTTGCCCTTAGACTGATCACTTCTATTCAAGCTATGCTCCCTTTTGAAATTTGAAACCATCTCAGAAAAGCCAAAACTGTAGGTGAATAAATATACAAATAAACGCAAGTCATTATAATACAAATAACTACATCTCCTGACTACACTTCATCTAGACCATTAGTGACTAATGTAGCAGTATCAGTAGACAAGGTTCCTTGGCATGTGATTTGAGAGATTCTAGTTCTGGTTTGAAAACCTTGTTTGGGTTTTGTCGACCCCTTATGCTGCTTTCCAAATCCTGCCATTTTGAAACACCCGTACCTTTTACCATTTTGGCAGGTTTTAGACCAGAGTTCCTATTTTATTCATTTCCTGATTTCTGTATTCAAGCTGGTTCCCATTTGTTTTGGTCCTATTAAAGCATCATTTGTGATCCAGTTCTGGCATTGTTATGTTTTCAGACCCATTAGCTTTGTTTATCCTCCTACAATGCTATATATGTTTTTGCATGCATCTACTTGTCTCTCTCTAGGAACAAACATATTCGACGAAGCAGGGAGGGCACGTCAGTAAAATGCTAGAGAGGTCAACCACTCGAGTCATTCCCCAATGTGCTATTGGGACCCTAGAATTAATTTTACAAGAACCTCTGTGTGAGGGCGGAATCATGACTGTAAAAGGAAAAAGTAGATTATCTAAGGAGTAATAAAAACTCTATGAGGGTTATTCATCAAATAGTGAACAGTCGCATGGATAGAATTTGCATTCATTCACCATTCTTCCTACTTTGCTTATGCATCAAACTCTGTGATATGGCTAATTTGCAAACAATTTAACAGCTTACTTTGGCTGTGCGTATGCACCTCTTTGCAACACTTTGTGTGAATGCGTGCCACATTTGACCATTTCCCAATTGTCATGCATTAAAGTGGCAATTTAACGAAAGCATACTGTTCCATATTTGTTGGTTTGATATTGCCAGTTCAAGGTGGTGAAGTAGGTGACTGAAGGCAGGGTTCCTGTTTGGTGAAAGGCGACTGTACATCAAATGACAAATACAATATAGCAAGTTGAACAAATGACAGCATTGTCGTAACATTGTGTCACATAGAAAGAGATCAAAGTGGTGACAATGTCCTTTCTTATAATCCTGCCTATTAAGCCTATTTTGACATTAATATAAGAAAGATATATTTAGAGTGACATTATGTGCTATAAGCTGTTCCGTGGGAATCATGACAAACTGATGTCAATTCACTTCATTTGGCAAATTCAACACTCGTCTACTGCAGTTTGACTGACGATGCAAGACTATTCATTGAAGAGCATCCATCACCATTCGTCCATCACCAAGTGAATCTGTTTAGAAGATGTGGGTCTGTGAAAGTTCATGAAGGGACATGAAACTACTAGACCTGTCAAATTCACACGTTAATGAATTTGCCTCTTTATGAGGGTGAGGGGGATGATTATATAACTGGCAGGGGGGTTGGAAAAGGATTAGGAAAATTTGAAAGAAGAGAGTGAGAAGAGACTAAGGGCGAAATTTATTAAAATCGGTAAAAATCGGCCGTAGTAATGCGATATCGGTAACAATTGCGGGCCATTTTTCCCGATTTTTGCAAAATCGAGTTTTATACCACCCAATATCGCGATATCGGTAAAAAACAGCCAATTTTTACTGATTTTTGCAAAATCGAGTTTTATAAAACCCGATATTACAATATCGGTAATTCGATATCGCAATATCGGTAAAAATCAGCCGATTTTTACCGATTTTTTGGAAAATCGAGTTTTATACTATCCGATATTGCGATATCGATAATAATCGGCAATACTTATCAATATTGAGAAATCGAAAAAAATCGATTTTAATAAATTTCGCCTTAAAAATGGGAAAAGGTGGGTTGATAGCATGGAAAATTTATGGAATCATGGGAGATGTTGATAGAGAGTGGAGGGTTAGAATGGGATTGACCAGTCCAGGAAACTGGGTTTGCATAGAATGTAAGCAGACATAGAACAAGCAGACATAGAACAAGCAGACATAGAACAAGCAGACATAGAACAAGCAGACAAACTTTTTTTTAATAGTAAAGTGAGCTTAGCAACTTTACAGAGAAGATTAAATAATATGTAGTAAGAATGGGTCCACTCCCTCACTTCTTCTCTTTGTCTGACATTAAAAAGGTGTTTGGTGTGTGAGTCAGTGACATTAGGTGACATTCTCCAAGGCTCCATACTTAGAAAGTTCTGTCAAAAACACTAAAGAATGTAACAAGGTCCAGTAGTGTCTGATGCATATTGAATAAAAGAATATTAAGAAGGGCACCGAAGAAGTTATTGTTACATACGGTAAGCACGGGAATGATTCCGCTTAAATGGCTTATTTTGGGAAAAAACACTGGTCATGTCTAGTAGCACATAGCAACCAATGAGATGTTTGCTTTCATTTTTCTAAGTATTGGAGGCCAGTGTATGGAAGCTGCTGATTGGTTGCTATGGGTTACTCAGCAAAATGTGCACCTATTGATGCATTGCTGTGTATTAAAGTTATGTTGTATAAATGAATAGGTGGAATGTGTGTGTCATATAAATCAACAGCTTTTGAGGTCACAGGTTGTACAACTATGATTTACATGTTAGGATATTAATAAACTTGGCTTAGTGCCTTAGAACCAAATAGTATGAAATATGTACATTACTTGTAATTGTCTACCTTAAAAATGATAAGAAAATAATAAAAAACTTGGGTTGAATAACCATTATTTGCTGTTGCTTGTGAATATTACAAACAAAAAAATCACTTTAAGGGCGAAATTTACAAAAGTTCCAAATTATTTATTTTCTCTTTCTCGTCCGTTTTTTCGCAGCAAAAATGGCCATTTTTCACCTCGAAAATGGGCAAAAAGGTCAAAAATTATGTTTTTGACCTTTTACCTCCATTTTTGGCCATTTTTCGCAAAGAAAAATGGCAAAAAAACAGGGTGGCGCAAAGGTCGAAAACTTAATTTTTGAACTTTCTCCCATTTTTGTGGTGAAAAATGGCCACTTTTAGCTTCGAAGAATGGGCGAAAAAGTCGAACATTTTTTTTTTACTTTTGTAAATTTCGCCCTTAGTCTGAACTTTGTCATTCCCTTTATTTTCTATCAGTATGCAATTCTTTTTATTGTTGCTGTTATAGTAATTAGTGCGACATTATGGTCACTTCTAGCTCACATTCCACATAGGGTGTTCTTAAAGGTGCAGCATGAATTAAAGGGCAACTAAAATCCCACCACGTAAAATGTCATTGAGAGATACATTCAGTCTAACCTATCTCTTCCTTTTTATGAGCTTGCTTTTTATGATTTATTTACTAAGAATAATTTTCTTTACAGCGATGTCACAGCCTCCTGTGAGATACACAATAACAGAAAGCAGCACATGTTCAATATCATTGTGACCCTTCATTTGAAAATATATCAAAATTGCTGTTCACAAATTGCTCCTATGTTTCTATGTTTACAAACACCTCTGGGAACCATCGAATCTGTTATTTCTGATGTTTTATTAGATATTATTACAGCAGCTAGCATTGCTGATATTAGTACGTCGGATTTTAATAAGTCATAAAAGTTTCTGACAATATTAGTTTTTAGAATATGGATACCTTTCTATTTGAATATTTCTATTTGACTGTGTTTTGGGGCAAAAGAGGAACAAAAGGCATTGTAGACAATGAGCCTATTCATGACTACTTCATTGGTCAGAAAACAACAGTGAGTCATTTTCAAATAATTTTTTTATAATTTTTTATTTTATTTTACTTTTACAGGTTGGGAGGACATTTAAAAAGGAAACTCCAAAGTACTAAAGAGGTGAGGGTCCTACCACAGACCCCTCACCCCACATGCAAACACAGGGTGGGAGGTATTTTATTTAAAGGTCCCCAACCGATGGACCCCATAATTGTTTTATATCTTAGTCCTCCTCCCCACCTTCACTAGAAGACTGAGGAGTAAGCTGATCATATCCCTCATATTCTACTGGGCAGTCAGGATAGGGGAGTGGATCACATTTACCCCTCCCATTGTATACGCCACCCCCAAACCCTTTTGCAGACAATAGGCGTGAGGGTCCTAGCAATCCATACATAACCCAGCCTACTGAACATTCAGAATAGAGGGAAAGAGAGGACATCTCAGGGCCCTCCTTTGAAGCAGATGCATGGGTGGGTGCAATAATACAAGGGTTGTTATCTCAGTTCAATTCGAATCCCTTACTTGTTTGTATTTGATTTTTTAATTTATTTTATGTGCTGGGATTGGTTGTTTTAGATACTTAATTGCTAGTTTAACTTATAAAGAGTCTGTTTGCTGGTTGCTTGTATTTTAACTCCGTTGTTGCTGGTTAGATGGCTTTGTTTTACTTTTTACACATGCAATCTGGGTTTTTGTGGCCTTATAAGAGAAATGCAGTAGAGTTTAAAGTGACCTCAAACTGTGCAACTGTACTAAACAACACTAGATATGAGAAAAAGTGTTTAACCAACGTAAAACACAAGCGTGGAATCAGATTAAAAATCATTTCATGGTTCTATATACTCAGTGTTATATAGTGGTACAAGCCTGTGGATCTTTTCAGCACTTTACTCTTATTATTGTAAATAATTTCGTTTAATATTTATCATGATCTCCAATATAGTAGGAGTGTTATTCAAGTGTTAATCTTGGACAAGATTTATGAGATCTTTACCCACAGAGCACACGGGACTGACAGCAAGTGTGAGTAACCCGAGTCAATACTGATACTGGGATTGAGCTGTTTTTTTCTTTCTGCAAGGAGTGTTATTCACTCTATATTTCTACAGTACATCACTAGCATACACAGCACCTTATAGTCCCAAACTGTCTTATGGCTAAAATTGAAAAAGATGATTGGGTCT
Organism: Pipa carvalhoi; assembly: GCA_021901965.1. NCBI lineage: Eukaryota > Metazoa > Chordata > Amphibia > Anura > Pipidae > Pipa > Pipa carvalhoi. The sequence goes on along the minus strand of JAKJJM010020457.1, from coordinate 2,692 downwards.
TGTTGAAATTCTTCAGTGATTCATATAGTGCTGATATATTACGTAGCGCTGTACAGAGATTCATCATTCACTTCAGTCCCTGCCCCATGGAGCTTACAATCTAGTTTCACTATTCAGTCGCACACATAGACGTATGTTTTTGGAATGTGGTAGGAAACCAGAGTGCCTGGAGAAAACCCACGCAAGTTCGGGGAGAACATACAAGTTCCATGCAGATAAAGTCCAAAGTGGAATTGAACCCAGAACATCAGCACTGCAAGGCAGCAGTACTAACCACAGAGCCACCACACTACCTACATTGTGGTTGCATAAAATACATAAAGTGTTGTATTCTTACTCCCAATTCATATCTCAGCAGCATCCCATAATCAGGGGAGAACCCTACTATATCATATGGAATGCTGCTCTATGGAAAATGCGAAAGCATTTTAATTGGTTGAATCACCCTATAAAATACTTAATGCACCATGGTTTTTTAAAAAGATAGATGCACAAAGGCAGAAAAAGGTGTAAAAAAGAAAATTATGAAAACTGGGAATCCTCAACCAGAAAAAAATAGTATAGCGCTGTAAAAATTTATGTGTAAAACAACAGTATTATGGACGATTTGGGAGTGGTAATATCTTTTAAAGAATTAAACTTCAATTACAATAATCTACTTCATTTTTTTTTTAATTTTCAATCACTGGAATCTCTAGTTTGTAGATATTAAAAAATGAGTCAAAGCAAACATGATGCTTAAAACGTTTCCTATACTTGTTGACCTTATATTTCCTATCAAGTGGGCTTCCTAGGTCATCTAGAAAATAGATAAAAGATTAGGACCAGTGAGCAGTAAATCTGATAGTTGAGGATATAGAATTTACTTGATCAATGAATGCGCTCAGTTCTGCTTCAGAGCTCAGGCTGATAAGAAAGCAATCATCTATAAAATTTTCCAAACTCAGGTTACTTTCAGCGGAAACCTGGTTTTTATGCGTTGAGTTTCATATTGGAAAGTAGAAAAGACCATGTGTAATGAGACTGCTCTTGGGAAAATAATAATAAAATAAAAAATATACAGAATCTACGAATATTTCCACCATTGAGTGAGCTATTGGCAACTGCAGAGATTGTAAACATTCAATTGTTATGTAATTAGCTGTGCTTTGTAATTTAAACATTTTAATGCCCACAGGATGGCTTTTACACTAAATCCAGGCCACATAAGCAATTTGTATTACTGCACTTTTAAAAATATTGCAGGGATCCAGCTGTGAACCCAGCTTCAATTACTGCCGCATGTTCCTCCCCCACTCAACATTTAATAGCTTCCATTTATTATTTAAATAAAAACTGGATGTTTAGATTTAAGCATCTTCAGTTTAAGTGTAATTAACATCCAGTCTTCTAGCAAGGTTTAATCACTTTCATCTCTTGTTCTTCTTTGGACCACCTCTTTCAGCCCCTCTCTGTTCTATTTATGGGCTAATGATCATTTATTACTTTTAACTTGGTCATTGAAAATCATAATGAAGCACACTCATTTAAATGCTCAGAAATAGTATTATTTAAGTGATTAAGCTTCCAATGTCTTATTGCATCCCAGCCCTTTGTGCAATAAAACATTTGAAGTATAAACACTTAAGCAAGTTTGCATTGTTGCAATGTGCATTGATGAAAGTATCACTGACTGTGTTTTAAAGCAGGTTGACAATAACAATAACACAATTACCATTAAATAAATTTACTGGTTTGCAGGGGGGCATGTAAAAATTGATCAATCATTACTTTACCCTTACCCATGTGCCTCCTTCATTGAAAACACAGATACTCATTTGACACCAAACCAATTACCACTAGACATTTACGTTGATTAGAATGAATATCAACCACCCGCTTTGTTTCATTTAAAACCTTTCAAGAACTCCTTGAAGATGATGACATCTTCTAAGGTTGCTCAAATGTAATTTCTATTAATTGTTCATCACGTTATACAATAACTCTTTGAAATATACATAATAACCACGTATTTTCATAATAATCTATTTATTTAATAATTGATAAATAACTTGAATTTGTATTACGATGTATTGGACCTCCTAAACTTTTTTGCTTAGTAAAAGCACATGATTGATTATTCAATGGAAAATGAAACCCTATTTTAAGTTGGAATAGTTTCAGAGTATTTTAATGCAACTTGCACACTACTTCTGTTATTCAGCTGCTAAATAATCTAGCATTTATTCTTGACAAGCAGCAAAAAGTGTCCAAGATGAATATGTTGAAGAATGTCCCACAACGTTCACTTCCTGAAGAATCAAAGTCCGAAATCTGAAAGCAAGAAAAGCAATTCCAATCGTTTAATGATAAAATGTATTTTATTTGGCTCAGGGCAGAGACAAAAAATCATTGTTGGTCAATGCAATGTGCTCAAAAGTCATTTTTATCTTTAAAAGACTGGAAATAGTATGTCTGCTCAAAAATAGTGTAACCTGATATAGTTCTTTTGGTCAAATATAGGTTAACCAAACAGAGAAAATTGAAGAAATATTGTTCCATTATCATTTTAAGGATTTCTAGTTTTAGATCATTTTTAACAATATATATAGAGATGGCCGAATCGATTCGGACGAATTGGAATTCGTTCCGAATTTCAGGAAAAATTCGATTCGGAACGAATCCGAATTTCATGCCGATTCGGTGGAATGAA
>JAKJJM010020425.1:0-11889 GCA_021901965.1 Pipa carvalhoi | reverse complement strand
TCGGGTTCGGCACGAACGCCGAACCGAACTTCACTAAGTTCGGAAATTTTCCCGAACCCGAACCTTTTACTGTTCGACCAACTCTAATGGGGACAGTACATATAGTAAGGAGTCCTCTGCAATCTCTGTTCACTGATTCTGAAGACTTTGATGTCCTTCAATTACCTTTCCTGGGTAGACAATGTTGGAGGATCTACTCCCTCTTGGTGAGAATTTGCAGGCTGATTTCTTCCTTGAAATCCTCTATGCCCTGTTCCGTCACACTGAATCTCTATGCTAGGTGTCTGTATACAACCTGACACCAAGGTAACTAACCTACTGCCAATTCTTGTTGTGGCAAACTTTCCAGCTAGCTAGGGCTATCTCTCACTTCTGAATTGACTGTGACAAATAGCTTCTGTCTAAGCCTGAAAAGATGGGGTCTGACACCAGATGGTGGAGACCCAGAAACTGAACACTTTCCCTCCAAATAAAGCACTATTTATACCCTCTGGAGGTCCTGTATGAAATTACACATATGTCTTCAGTTGTCTGAAATGTTGGCATACATTTTTTCACTTGTTATGCTGTGTGTATATTTGACCCCTAGGTGGAGTTGTAAGCTAGTGTGAATCAATATACACTGAACAATTAGGACTTAATATGAAATACAGTAAATTACAAACAAAAGGATATAGTGTACATATGTGAAATTATCCAGAGAGTTACATATATAACATTCACATTTTCCTATATTGCAAAAGTTGACATATTACATCCATCCAGTAAGACTTTTTTTTCCATAAACCACAAAACAACAATTGAATGTATGAATTAATAAGTAGTTCAAGAAAACCATAGTCTACTCTAAGGATACTTTATTATTTAAATTAACATGGATCATTATTTACTTAAACATAGTCTATATCTTAAAATAAAATACAAATAAACTATAATAAATCAATGAATCAATAATTCAAATGCTATTTTAGATAATACGGATTCTAAAAAACAATAGAATTATTATTATCGCTATATATCTTGAAGGAAAATTGTATCTTGACAAATTCTAATTTGGCGAAGAAGGGAAATTCATTCTTATTTTTCTTTTCTCAGTTCCTATTTCAAAGCCGCAAGTCATCATTTCTTCATCTACAGTTCTAGAACTCACTGAGAATTTCACCTTTAACTGCGTTCATGAGAATGGAACAAAACCTTCATACACTTGGATGAAGAATGGCAAGCTGCTTAACAATGATTCAAGGATACTTTTCTCACCAGATCATAAAGTACTCTCAATCACCAGAGTCATCATATCAGATGATGACATCTACAGTTGCATGGTAGAGAATCCAATCAGTAATGGGCGCAGTGCACCTATTAAACTTACCGTCTACCGTAAGTTTATGACAATATCCCTTTAGCAGGATAAACAACATAATGCCAACATAAAAGGCTTAGTAAATTTTGATATCGGATATATCGTACATGCAGGGAAAAGACATTTAACACACTTTCAAACTATAAAAATGAATCAAATATTCTCACTTTGGATATGTGGTTAACGATAATAAAATTCAGAAAGAGTGAAAGTCTGTTGGTAGTTTGTTCAATCCAAGTGCAAGCATATTTGCAATTTGTAACATGATCACACAGAAAATGTGGGATATGTATAGATGATGTTTTAAATATAGATATGGAAGCAAAGTCAGTGATATTTGCTGTCTTTATTTCTCAAACAGGAAGAAGTTCCCTGTATATCATCCTTTCAACAGGGGGAATATTTGTTTTGGTTACCTTAGTAACGGTGTGTGCTTGTTGGAAACCATCCAGAAAGTACGGTGATAAATATAATTTTATTGTAAAATATTTAAGTCACGGTCATTATTATATTTAATCATTTTAAACCAATGGAGGTAATTTTTCTGAGCATGAAGGTATACATTTGATATATTTTGGATAATTACATTTCAGCTGTCTGAAGGCTGGTTATTAGCTTTTAATCATGTGTATGTTTTATGGCCTTTAAACAAAAAACAAAAAAACAATTAATGTGGCCTCTATAAAAGGCATTGCTATTGTAAAACAGATAGCTGTTATGTAATCTTAAATAAATGCTCGTTTTGATATCAACATTAAAAACACAAAAAGGTTGGTATGCACACTGTTCTTACTTGTCAAATATTTGTGGTGCTGGTTCAGAAAGAAAGAGCTTAAAAAAGCATAGGACTGCCACACTAACAATATGAAGCCTAATTAATAACTTTAAGTACATAATACACAGTGTCAGGCCAGCCCTTCTCCCAAGAGCGGGCCTCCCAGTGAGCCCTACTCAAGCCAATCCAATGGTGATAATATAGGTGTGTGAGAAACAAAATAAAAAATTTACTTTAAAAGGTACATAATATATATGTGGGCTGCCATGGCTCCAAGTAGAGCCATGCACTGATGTTATTGTAAGTATCTCTCTACACTTGATAGCAATGAAATACAAATACAAATTTTATATATATTATTTTAAGTACAATGGTTTGCTACCGCAGTAACCAAAGTGGTATTTTGATATGCTTTGTATTATTCATTTACCTACCCATTTGAATGTTTTTTTAAAACATAGTTTTGCACGCTATAGACGTTATCATAATTATGGCTGGGTATAGTTTTTTAATGTCCATTTTATTTGTAGTCTGTCTAAAGTTCCTCACCGTTTAATATGCTTCTTTATCCTTTTTTGACTTTCTAATTGATGAGTGTCTCTGGAGGCAACTGCTGGTTGGAATGAATCATGTAATGTAATAATAGTGCTTGGGAAAGTGATTATAAAATGGAAAATGTGATAGGGTTTTAGTACTCAGCTGTTAATACTGCAGTTCTCAAATACAATTTAATAATCATTATCTTTAGGGAGAAGCACAGATTGGAAAAGCATGGTTCCTTTGAATATGAAGAGCAAACTGAAGACCCTTTAAAGCATGAAGGTATTGTTATATGAAACTTAACAACTGGAAATAAAGTAACATGGACATTTTTGTTAAAAATAAATGTTTATCAAGTCCAACCCTTTTCACACTGCCCTATACAATATATATTTGATTAAGAGGAATTCAACACCCACCTTTTAAACAGCTGCCATTTTTCCTCCAGATGGAAACACTTCCTTTATGACTCATCCCTGAATCAAATCCCCAAGTGGTATAGAAAGACTTTAGTTATATCTGTCATAAGACTTGTCATATCTTACCAACCTAAAACTCCACTGCTATTTTTTCTTAATAAAAATATAAATTCCTCCATGACAGGACCCTGTTCCTACTCACCCTAGGCTGGTATCTTCTCTTTGTGAATGGGATGCTTGGTTTTTCTGTTTTTACAGTTGGTAGTATATCTCCATTACTCAAGTCTATAAACATGACATTCACATTTATACATTTTGTAAAGCGTTGAATAAAGTTCAATTTTTAACCCCTGGTGCGTAATAATAGATAAATGCACAAAAAGCTATCCCAGATGTAAACCTTGTTACGATTCATTCTAATTAAGAAAAGTCTTACACGTTTGCAGATATACAACATATTATTTCAGTTCATGCACACAAGTATGAAACATGTAGACAGCACTTCATTCACAATATGCATTACAGACATTTAATCTAAATATGTTCTGCGCAATATCAGGGCTAGACTGGCCTTTACCCTTGAAGGGATACTCAATAATTCACAGAAACAAAGCATACTGGGATGTTTGCAGGGTTGGAGGTGGGATGGAATTTTCTCATTAAAAAACAATCTGAGCAGTCTTCCTTTGGTTTGTAAAGCTAATGGTACACTTGAGCTTCTAGTTTGTGTTTTTTTTTTCCTCACATGAATATGCAAATTGTTGTTGCATTTGCAGTATATAGGCTTAGTAAATAACAAACTTTGCTGAATATGTGAAGTTGCAGAAGTCACAAATTATCCCAATTTTACAAATCTGTAGGAGAACTCGCATTTTTAAAAATATGCTCGAGTTGCTTTTTGTAGCAATTCAAATGATGCTAATTTAAACTACTGTAGACTTTTGTTTATTTGACAGCACCCATGTTCTAATTTTGTGCAATTATGGGTATATTTTTTTTAAAAATGTGAACATTAAAAAAATTAATTTCATTTGATATTTGTTCAGTTTATTTCCTCTCTCAAGAAAATTCTCCCATTCGACTTATTAACTGCAATATTTGCAAATTAATTTAAGGGCATGCAAGAGAAATGTAAATATTACCTAGAATTATTACATGGTTAAAGATAGGATTTCTCTTTAAACTATATGAACCTCATCATGTAATGCAAGACACAAATAAACACATAGATTGAAATAGCTAATGCGGTTATGCCTGGTAGAATAGATTTATTTTGCATCCATTGGGGCTAGTATTAGAATGATAAATATTTATTATAAAGCATATGCAGTTCACTGCATGCCCCCTTTGAGTCATACCCATCTATACAAGATTAATAGATTCCTACTGTTCTTAAGAGAAAAACAGAATGAACAAAGCTCCCTTTTTAAATATAGGAGAGGAATATTTTTACAAGGTTTACTCAATTATGGATGTATTTGTACTACAACTCACTCATTTTCATGCCTTCATTAGTTAGGTCTTTTTTTTCCCATAAAGATGCTGATTATCAAGGAATACTTTGCTCCTTATTATTATTATTTCTCCACACATTATCCTCAGAATATATTTTTCCATGATCAAGCATATATATTTAATAATATAAAAATGCTAAGAGTAATGAATCAGCATGGGAAGAAACTGCCCAGGTAACCTATAGCAACTAACCAGAAATTTACTTTCATTATTCTGCCTCCTGTCTACCAGTGAATGGCAACTGCTAATTGGTTGCCATCTGTAAAGTATTACCCCTGTTGATACATTCTACATTTTCATTTTTAAAATAAATTTCTGTACTGTTACTTTGATCAGTGTATTGTGTAGGGCGTTTGGTCTAGAGAGGTTTAATGGCCAGAATACAGCAAATTGACGTTGTGGTAAATAAATTATATCTGACAATCTGCTTAGTAGTATAGATCAATAATTTAAAATGAGTATGTTCTATTGTAAAATAAATGTTGCTTTAACTTTTTAGAACAATACTGGTTATGACAAAGAAAAGAATGCGTAAAGCAGTTCATTTCAGCCTGATTTACCACATATTTTACATTTGCCTACAGCTGAAATCATATCACGGAATGGGGATCAGGAATGTAAGAATCCTATTGCTTTGTACATCTTAAAAAATAAGGTGAGAGTAATACATACACTGATCTGTTATGACCAATTAACTGAAGCCAGCAACAGATTAAATAAGGCATTTCCTGGCTCTATTAAATGTCAAACTGAACACATTTGCCACAATTTTCCTAATGACTCAACCATGCCCACTGCTTTAGCTGCCTGCAGTTACTGCTGCAGTGCCATTCAACAGCAATACCAAAATAATAGCTTTATAAAGAGAGAGTGCAAAGGGATTGAATGCATAGCCTAAAGAGTAATGATATAATGGGGAAATGGGGAAAATGCAATTGCACGTTTAGATAAACAATTTGAATAGGGCTGCATTAATTTTTGTTATAAAAACTTGCAGGTGTACTGATTTATTTTAAGATATTGCACTTAAAAGACAATCAATAAATAAAATAAAAAAATCTTGTGCTTTACCACTAGAGGAGGTGATTTTCTATGATCCTAAAATATATGGCTTGTTTTTTTCTTTTTTTCTCAGATTTTGGGCTCTTTAGGTTCATTATTGAGATATTTAGCCTAATTATGGTTGGTATTTTTATGCCATCTTGATAAAGGACATATTCTGAGAACTGATCTTTGACATTGTAGTAACATTTTTTTTTTCATTTATTGAGTAAGTGTCCTTTGAGTGCAAAAGCTTAATTTTGATATATTTTTGCTTGTCTATATGCAGTAGGCAAGGCAGTGCCTCTCTCTCGGTTTAGCTCATTTCTGCAAAAGAGTATTGCTATATAAGAATGGGCTAAACTGTGGACCTTTAGCTATCATTATTTTTAAATACTAATGATGTCCACTAGATGTCTCTCATGCACTAGTGCTTGTATACTGTTTTACTGTACATTTATTGTTTATTTGTAAGCTACAGAAGAATGCTTGCCTGCCCAGGTTTGTACCCTTGTTTAATACTAGCAAATAGAGCTTTATGGGGTAAATTGTTTCATAGTGTGGAGAGAATAAAATATCCACTTAATTTTACTTGTTTGTAAAATTTGGTGTTTAATATTGTAGAACTGCATTTCAATTAAAGATTAAGGAGGTCAAGCTGTAAAGTCCGAATTGTTGTGTAAAGTTGTGAATTCGCCAGCTAAAGACAATCACAATAGACTGCTACTGTTGCAGTCGCGACTTTATAATGAGAATTTTGTTGCAGTTGCGACTTTACAAAGGAAATGTCAAACTTTAATGTCAAATGTCAAACTTTAAAATAATTGTCGCGGTTGCGATTTTATAATAGGAGAATTGTCGCGGTTGCGACTTAATAATGGGAATCCGCTGTCTGCGAATTCGACAGTCAAATTCTCACTTTACAGAATGACCCCCGAAGGGGCTTATTCATGAAAGCCTGAACAGTTTATTAAAGGTCTGAATTCACATCCATTTGACATTTCCTATTATTTGTGTATTCGTCAAACTTTACAATGTGACTAATTTGCGACCAATTTGGACACTTACAATGGTCTCAATTTTATGTAGCTTTTTGCATTACTTTGCGTGTCAGAGTCTGTTGAAGTAGTGAATTCAGCAAGGTGTACTTTGACTAATTCACCAGTTTTACTTTGCCAGATCAAAGTGGCGATAAGGGGTTTTATTTCAGAGCTCCTAAAGTTAGGCTGACTATGCTGCACTACATAAGAATCCGCAGCTTAGTGAATACGTAGTAGAGACTATCGGAGCATAATGACCCAAAGTGATGAGAATTCACTTCGACAGTTGAATTCTCACTTTCACGAATCAGGGGGTCATTCTGGTAGGTCCGAATTTTCCATCCCGAATTCACTTATAGCGAACTCCCATTATAAAGTTGCGACTGCGACTAAAAAATTGTCATGGTCGCGATTTTATAATGGAAGAATTGTCGCAACTTTATAATGGGAGTTCGCTATAAGTGAATTCGGGATGGAAAATTCGGACCTACCAGAATGACCCCCTAAGTCCTCTAGTTTGAGAAAGTCACAGAAACACACAAAATCTACATAAAAGTTTTTTTTTAATATATGCTTAAAACGCGCCAACTGCTATGTAATTACAGTTCTGTCTATTGTGTAACAACAATCACACAGGTTGAAATAAGGAGTTGTTGACACTTGAAAAAGGTTAAAGCTAATGTGGAAACAAATTATCATTATTGTGTTCACTTATATTTACAATTATTTAGAATTTTGGCTCAAAATAACTGAATGTATTTATTGTACACTGCATTTCTAAAATAGCCTTCTAGTCAGAGAAGACACATAACTAGTCAAATGGAGCTCACCTGTGTGCAGTTTAGATTTTTCAAGTGGTTGAAGTCAAAAATCAGTATCTTGAAGGTCCACTCACTACAGCTCACATTTTTGGTTTATTAAATGAAAAGCTATACTAAAAAAACAAAACAAAAAAAAAAACATTAAAAGTGATTGACCATATGTTGTTCAAGTAGGCACTATAACTGAACTGGCACATGAAGACATCATTTTCATTTGTCCTGTGTCTTTTACTGGACAAATATGGCTGTCAGATTATAACAGTGTCCTTTGAGCAACGGTCGGCAAAGTGCGGTTCGCGAGCCACATGTGGCTCTTTAGCCACACTGTTGTGGCTCGCGGCAAACTCCCTAGCCCTGCCCCTTAGCTCCGCCCATGACCCACCAATGCTTCTGATTGGGCATCGGTAGGTCATGGGATCGGAAGCCTTAGCTCCTCCCCCTTTGCGGCTCCCGATCAATGAGAAGCCGGCGGAGGAGAGAGCAAATGGTTCCCTCTGCACAAAAGTTTGCCGACCACTGCCTTTGACTATAAAGCCAGATGTTTTGGAGCAAATACAGTAAGTATTGCAACAGTTAATTAAGGAAAAGTAGTTAAATTCACTCAATTATCCTTTTAGATTTGGGTACAGTCTAGAAATATTTGCTTCCTCCAGTTACAACTAGTGTACCCTAAGGCCCAAAAATAAAATAAGCTGTATAGTATCAGTATACATATCTGTCTGGTGGCACTTGAACAGAAATAAGTAACACCCAATATATTGCTACAAAGGACACAAATCAAAGAATCTCACACTAAACATTTGCAGAATACATAGATCCTCTCCAGAGACTCACAATCCTAGATCAAATGCAGCATGGACATACCGGTGCTTTACATAGGCAAGCCTGCAGTGCTAGTTGTGAAGAGACTCTCTGGAGACAGATGCTGCAGAACCTCTTGGCTGAAACACTTGGAGTGTGATCCCTTTAAGGCTACAGTACTTAGCTGATGCTTGACAAAAGGGCTAATCTCAGGCAAACATTTGACTGAAGCAGAGAAACTAAGCTGAACAAAGATATAGCTTACAAAATGCCAAGTATAATGATCCTCAGCATAGAGAGTAATAGATGATTGAGCACTGCTTGAAAGCAGTGATTGGAATTTGAATTTACCAATGCTAACATCACTCAAGATGTCAGTGACTGGGATTGGCTCTGGGTAGCCGGAAGCACTGGGCTATATGCAGTCCCAGCACTTACCAGCATTTAGAAAATGCAGACACATGCGGCACAGCTTGCTAAGCACCGCTCATGTATATGTATGTATGTATGTATGTATGTGTGTATATATGTATTTTTTATTTATAAAGCACCACTAGGTTACAATCCAACAATACAGTCATAAAACAGACAAGGGAAAGGTTCTTAACAACAAACAAGTGAATTAAATTACAAGCATATGATCAAGAAAATACATCACTCTAAGGGAGTCATTCTGTAAAGTGAGAATTTGACTGTTGAATTCACAGACAGCGGATTCCCATTATAAAGTCATGACTGCGACAATTTTTTTAAAGTTCCAGCTTCCTTTGTAAAGTCGCGACTGCGACAAAATTCTCATTATAAAGCCGCAGCTACGATAATAGCAGTCTATTGTGACTGTCTTTAGCTGGCGAATTCGGACCTTTACACTACAATTCACACTTTACGGAATGACCCCCTAAGTGGCAGGCCATGACTGGAACAAGAGGATGGAGGTTACTGCCCCATAGAGCTTACAATCTAAATAAGAGGAAGACTTACATAAACAGATAGCAGGCTCATGAATCAGTTTATATCTATAGTATATATAACAGTAGATATGTCATTTTCCTTTTTTATTTCTGAAATAAAAATTTGTCCTGAAACTTTTGACTCACCCTTTATATATTACAAAATGTATTTACTGAGCAGTGACAGACAGGAAAAGAACTGTTGATGATCTTACATTAGCATAAAAATGTAACTTACAGACAGTACTTTACCATAAATAATGTAATGTGCACAAGTGAAGGCACCATGTATGCAGTAATTCACAGACAATGCAAATTTATTCTAGCACCTAACATCTACTAACTCCAAACAATATGTACTATATATTTAAGGAATCTCCAGAAGCTGAAGAAGACTCACCAACAGAATCAAGAACTGCATCTGAACATGGATCCCTCAGCTATCCTAATTCTGTTCCCTCTCGAAGATCATCAGATCCTCCCATTCAACGCAAATACCACCAATCCCTAACAAGGTCAACACCTGCCAGCAATGAACAAGTTTCACCTTCTATGTCACCTGACATAAGCTCTGAAAACCAAAATATTGCCCGGTCTGTTCGGACAGTTGGAGTCCACAATGTCCAGGAGAAATTAGATGTTACTGTTGAGAACAGCACCATTTAATTCCTGCTGTAACTTCCCTGACTATAAGATTTTGAGCTGCATATCATTCACACAATCACTATGATTTTATACTTCTTAATGAAGCTAAACATTTGGTGGTAATGCTTGCTTGTAGTTTATATTTCATATATCATTGCATTGTAACAATGTACTTTTTAAGTCTTGTAGCTAGACTTTAGATACAAAGGGGAGAAAAGAAAATACTATATTATTAAGTCATTTCTTTCCCACATATGCAACCAAACTAAAGTGTCTTGTTGACCTACTGTGCATACAGAACTAGTTTGAGAGCTTCTGTCATCATCATCATCATCATCATTTCACCATTGCCCTATAGGCACATGTTTTAGAAAAAAATAACTGTTTAGTTAATAGGTATTCTCTGTATATTAAAGGAATAATAAAGGCAAGAATGCCTTCATGTAATATTTCAACTATAAATGGAACGTGACTGTTTCTTTGAAACATATAGTTGAAAATACACCAGTTTACAGCATGCTACAGATCGCTTGGACTCTGGAAAAGGAATGCTTAATGCATATGTGTGAATGTAAGTGTCAGTAGGAAAATGTAGTGTGCTGCATGGCAATTGCAAATTGTAGTGTGAAAGAGGCCTCAAATGTATGAATTTGCATTTAGATGAATTGTCACCAAATATTCACCAAATTATTTTTTAATTCAGAAGGCTTGTCGCCAACTTAATGTAGAAATATGATTATCTCCAAAAATGACTTTTCGACTCATTTATTCAGCAACAATGCCTCCAAATGAAAATCTGCATACATGATAATATGTCTAAAAGTTGAAGCCGGTCTATTCATCTAGGTTTTTCTGCCCAGATCAACCGGTGAATGTAACATTTCAGGGCTGCCCTACGTAAGGCAACAGTAGGATATATCTTTGAAAATTCAAATATAAAAGCTATTGCATTTATAAAACATAATGTATAAAAGAGATTACTGAAAATGCAAAATATACAAAATATTAAGTAAATAAAGACAGAAAAAGTCATCTGTGGAGGTCTTTCAATGCTGGGCACCTTAGGCAAATGCTTTTCTGGCCTAATGTATGAACAAACCCTGCTTTCATCTGGCCATTCATTGTTAAATAGTGCCACATTGGGTACTATTTCCTTCAACTTCTTCCCTACAGCTTCAATAAATACTAAAATAAATACAGAATTCTTTGATGAGAAAGTATCCACTACTATCTCTTGTGTGGCACCTCTGTAGCATTTGAAACTATTTTGGATGTGTAAGTATTTTCACAGAATTGTTACTGTACCTGTATTACGGATTTCACCTCATGCTTCACAGTTTTGGAGAGTGTTTCCTACTTTAACACATTGTTTTTCTAAATATTTTTTTCTGCTATTTTATCAATTGAACACCTACAAATTTGTGTATGGTTCACTTATTATTTTAGAATTTTGCATTTTTTGCACACAATCACTTTACTAACACCATATTGCATATTGAGTTAATGCACTGGGGGATTCCCCCTCTTTCTTTTGTTCTTTTATTTTTTATGTGCTGCCACAGCTCCCTCTCTCCCGGTGTGATCAGCTTACTTCAGAATCAAGGCATAAGGACAGTGTGCCCTTTAGTGGTTGAAGCGCATTCTGGATTTTATTTGGACTTATCAGTTTGACTTTTGTATAAGAAATTGAATTTGAGAACTTTACTATTTTGGGCACTACGTATTGTTTACCACACCCCTGTTGATAATATTTTCACAAAAATACATACATACTTTTCCATAATATAAAGGTATGATAGGGAGATAGATAAACAGGCACAAAGGCATATTAATATCAACAGATTTTTGGAACATAAAGCAACCAGGTGTCGTAAATACAGCTTGGAATACAGCTTTCACTCCCGCCCACCCCCCCCCCCCAAAAAGATATCACCAAGTACTGCAACACTCAATTTATATATATATATATATATATATATATT
>JAKJJM010020415.1:0-12099 GCA_021901965.1 Pipa carvalhoi | reverse complement strand
CACTTTGCTGCTTGCCCCCACAACCTCCCCTCCCACACTGTGCTGCCTGCCCCGCAACCCCCCTCCCACACTTTGCTGCCTACCCCCACAACCCCCCCCTCCCTACTCCATGTCCTCTGAAGGGGGGGTGATAACCTGGTGCTCGCTTCCCCCCCTCCCTGTCCCCTATACCTACCTCATCCCCTGCTCGACTCTGTCTGCTGTAGAGACTAGTGTTACAGCGCTCCTCACTCCCTCCCCCACTGCTTCCTGATCACATGTAGTTACATCATTGGTGTGCGCCGGGAGAGGGAGTGAGGAGCACTGTAACACTAATATTTACAGCAGACGGAGCCAGGCCGGGGATGAGGTAGGTAGGGGTAGGGAAAAGGAGGGGGGCAAGCACCAAGATTGCACCCCTCTCCTGCAGCGCCATAGGCAGCAGCCTACTCCTAGTCCCGGCCCTGGTGATGAGGGCCATGTAAATGGCCTCAGGGGGCCAGATGCGCCTGCCCTAAATAATTAGAAGGGAAACAGATCGGGCAAATACAAATATGTGGAAAAAAACAACAAATCTCTGAGAAACAGATCTCATTGGGGAGTGGAATACTTCCAATATTCCCACTACCCTATCCTACCAATAAAAAAAGAACCCATTGCATCATTTGATGGGTATCATCTATTAAGGTACCTTCCATAAAATAAATAAAGATAGTGACACCCCCAATCTATGTTTTGCTTTTGATACCCTCTGTCCCTGATAATGTAACTTTTATTTTATATAAAATATTTTGTTTTAAATGAAAGTGAGGATACCAGAAAGGATATAGAGAGGGGGGAGTGTTTATTAATGAACCAACACTGTGTTTCACAGTTTTATCTAGTGGCCTAATGACCCGAGTGATGAAATCATCTCACAATTATTAAATGGCAAAAAAACCCAACAACAGACTAATGACTGCTCCATGAACCGTAGAAGAACATAATGTGTATGACACATTAGAAACATTAAAGTGAAAGGAAATCATAGCATCATGGTCTAAAATACTCTTACCTACTATTTATGGCCTCAAACCTTAGCGCATGCAATATGGATTAAAGTATTAGAAGAAATGTAAAAAATGAACAACTGCTAACAAACCCTTACCTTGTCTCTTTCTCTTTTCTTCTCTCCATCACTTTAAATTGGGATTTTTGACTAGCATTTTTAGTAATAATCCAATTAACTACTTTTCATCATTACGTGCACATAATTTATTAGTTTTGTTAATGCTTGAATATTTAATATGGATTTTCATTTAAGATTTCTGGCTATTATCCATAGTCAAATAGGGAATGAAAATAGATTCGAAATTATTAAAATTCTTTACCGTATGTTGTTTTATTCAAAGTAATTCTATGCCCTGTCTGTTTTAGTAAATGACTGAATGTATAACTGACTAAATAATCCACCAGGATTAGAAATAAACACAACAGTTTTGATATTTGCCTAGTTCCTGGGTTACTGCGCAATGTTTTACAAATCATGTTTTGAATTACATTCCAAATATAGTAAAAAAAATCTTTCCATCTGATTAGTAAAACATCTTCAGAATTGCTGTTTGTGGGTTAAGGATGCAAAATGCATGCAACGGCGTCTGTGGTTTAGGTTCCCAATCTTTAACTATGGTAAATTGCTTGGGTTTTGAAACAATTTATAGAATCTGTGCAGCCTTGAATTAAAATTTAGAGGAATAAAGTTAGCTTCTTGTTAATTTAGAATAAAGCTCATGCAGTGGTAGGTAAAAGAGAAATGGCATTCACACAAAGTAACACTGGCAGGAGAATCATCTGCATTGGTCTGTCACCCATGAGAGAAATATAGGGTACAAGAGACCAGGGGGGATATTTACTAAGATTATTTGCCGTTTTTTGCAGATATCAAAATTTATCAAGCCCTTTTATACTTTTTTTTATTAATACAAGTATTCGCCTGGTTGAGGGTGGGAAAACCCATTATTTCCTATAGAGATGGGGCCATAAATTTCTTCTAAGTCCCTGGTGGAAAAATGGGCAATATTGATATCAATATTAAAGGGCTCCATTAAAAGTAATGTAAATTTATATTAATTATAGATGCATTGATATTTATTGATATAGATTATTATCAATGTCGCTAAATTATTTTAAAATTTTCATAAATTAAGGGAATTTGTCAGTATTTACCAGAATCATTTTTTTATTCAATTTTAATAAAAACTCTTAGGGCGGTATTTAGTAAAGTCGGAAAGACCGGTACCGGTCTTTCCGACTTTACTGCGGTACCGATTTCCAGATTATGGAAATCGGTATTTTTCGGCGCCCGCCCCCTGCGCTCGGCACCTGTCCCTGCCCGCCTCTATGAACATCCTTGTATGCCTATGCCTTTGCAGGACCGCCCCCCCCCACGCTACGTCACTGGACAGTTGTGAGGTGGAAGGCTGAAAACCCTGTTCAAATAGAATTTAAATGCTTTCACAGTATCTTAAGAATGCCTTTAAATGCTAATTCTTAAATTTTTTCAATCCTAAGTATTTCTATTTTTTTTTTTTTGTTTATAAATAGTAGTCCTAAATTTAGAAGAAAAAAACAGGAGAAACAAATAAAAAAAACAACAAATTTAAACAAAAATGTCCATCTTAATCAGATATGACCTACAATTTCTATTCAACGTGTCTCAGAAGATTGTATTGTAACAATTTTTGATAGATTTCAATTGTTTTTTTCCTTGACAAAGCAAATATAAATTATCCTTTCTTATTATTCACAATATATACCAGGGGTCGGGAACTTATGGCTTGCGAGCCAGATGTGGCTCTTTTGATGGCCGAATCTGGCTCGTGAGACAAATCCTACTCACCTTCCTCCAGTGTTGCTTCTCCACACTGATGAGGTAATTTGAGAGCGCAGGCTGAATCCACAGTGAATAGAGCCGACAAGACCCGAAGGAACCGAAGAGAGCCGTCGCCGCTCAACTTACCTCATCAGTGTGGAGAAGCATAGCTGAAGGAAGTTGAGTACTCTGCATCTACCTCAACCTCTGCTCACACTCAGATTCGAGTCTTTTTGGGCTTAAGCTTGCGAGAGATGATCTCGCGAGATCCTCCCATGGGAATTTCAATTTCCGTATTCTGGAAATAGGGTCTTTCGATCGAAAGGTAGCCATAAGTTCTATGGCTACTAAAAGTTTCAGTCGAAAGATCCGATATCCAGAATACAGAAATCAAAATTCTCGCGGGAGGATCTCACGAGATCATCTCCCGTGAGATTTTCGGAAAGACCTTTAGCGGTATTTCCGACCTTAATAAATTTCGCCCTTTATGTTTAACTTTATTTGAATTTTTTACCTGACATTAATTATTTCATGTCAGCAGCTCTGTGTAGCAGGAGTGGACCCCTGTCAAACTTTTAGCCAATGAAAGGATGTTACTAAAGAACATGCAGGCTTAACTAGAGGGCCTACTTCTCTGGTCCAGGGTGAGCCCCAGACCCTGAGCAGGTCTTCCGGCAGGCTCCGGCAGCCCAGACAAGTCAAAACTTATCCTCCCCCACTAACTTTGCAAGTGAAATCATACATCACGTGGGGTTGGCCAGCAAGTGGGTGCCTTCCGGTGGGCCCCACTTAACCTTGTCCAACGCTGATTCTAAGCTTTATACCACTGCAGCTCTGAGAAAGATTGTCCCTTATGGGATGCCATCAATATAATTGAGAACTCTAGGATACCAAGACCAGCTTTTTACTAGTTTAGAAGACTGGGGGTGGGGCTTAATGGTGAAAATTGTATCAAAAGGGGGCAGATTGGGGTGAATTTGTTGGTTTTGGGGAAGAACAGGACAGGGATAAGGTAGACCTTCAGAGAAAGACAGCAGACCAGAAAATGTCATTGTTTCCCAGGTCTGGCCATCAAGTTGCTGGCTAGCAATTTTACATTAGCTGACATTAACCAAGGAGTAAATGGTACTGATTTTGGAGGCTGATTTTCAAGTATTTAGCATTAAATAGAAATGGTGCACTTTTAATAGGATTATTTCTCTAGGTACTTTATAGTTCCTTTAAGAATGTGACCCACATTTTTATGTTATTGTCAATATTTTTGTTAATCAGGAGGAAGAAATGTAGGTTAGGTGCTATGATTACGACCTTTCAACCCGAATAGGAGCCATTTAAAACCTCTTTACAACATTCAAAATTGTGACTTTTCAGATTACAATATTCCACTCACATTTCCATTATTCTATGGTCATAAATAAATCCTTTTGCAGCATTTAGCTGCACAAAACACAGGTCATTGCAAATCTCCACACGATTATGTTCCATACTCCATTACAGGCCACTTACATTAATGCCATGCTTTTATTATCTGCCATTATCGATATGCCTCATATGGTCGCCTAGAGAAAGTTAATTAGTGTGTGATGAATCTCAGTTAATGTATTTTAGCATAGTATAACTTCTTCATTTTTATTCACTGGATGGTGCTTGAAAAATCCCAGAGTATAAATCAAATTTAAAGAGCAATTTCATTTTAAAATGAGGCATAATGTGTTTTCCAAACTGTAGAAAACATTAAATGTTTGCAGAAGACGTTCTCTCAACTTTCCACTGTCATAAACACCTTAGAATTTCCCTACTGACCATGCCATGAAAACAGATCACTGATATGTGTATTCAGTATAACTTTTAAGCTATGAATAGTACAGGAAGTACTGTAAATAGTCACTATTTAAAATAGTAGACTGTCAACAGGGGTGCAATGTTAACGGATAATGTTTTTCACTGTTCTGTTGAATAGGTGGATTTCCTTCCTGTGCACCAAGAAGAACCCTATAGCACATTCCATATCTTTGAAGTCAGGTTTATTACCAATACTGGCAACAGTGCCTTATCAGTGAATGCAAAAAATAGAAAGAGGAAAACATAAAGTAACCAATACTCAGTGTGTGTGAGAAAAAATATATAATAAGAGCAGTATGTAAAACACCCAACAGTACTGTAGGTGTAGAAAACATATAAACCCCTGTTGAAGGGGAGTCTCACCAGAAACACTCTTTTAAACTTGTATTGTAAGTAAAGCTTATTCACACTTCAGGATCCATAAACGAAAAAAAACATATTGGTAGAAGAGAAGTAATTCAATGTGCACAGTTGTTGTGTAAAACCCTTATAGGTAACTATTAAGCAGAACACACATTTAGGGCCAGATTTTCCAACCTCCGAATGGCTCCGCATATGCCTCTGCGAAGGCATTTCCACGAAGTGTATGAGGCACGCTGCTGAAATAGTCGCTGATGCATTTCATGCACTTGAAGAACAGGCGAACAGAGCGTCAGACAAAACTCTGTTCGCCTGTTCTTGAAGTGCGTGAAGCACGTCCGCAACTATTTCAGAGGCGCGCCTCATGCACTTTCGCAGAAATGCCTTCGCAAAGGCATATACGGAGCTATTCGGAGGTTGGAAAATCTGGCCCATAGATCAAAAACTTTTGGTGAGTTTAATTAGAAATAGTATAAACAGATACTCACAAGCATATCTGGTAAAAAAGCATGTAGTACAGTAAGAATACTGTATTCTTACACGCAAAGAGTGTTTCTGGTGAGCCTCCTCTTCATCAGGGATTTATATGTTTTTTACACCTACAGCACTATTCGGTGTTTTGCATACTGCTCTTATATATTTTTTCTCACACACACACTGAGTATTGGTTACTTTGGTTTCCTCTTTCTATTTTTTGGTTTCACTGATAAGGCACTATTGCCATTTTTTTCTTGTGCGCTTTCATATAGATTTTCTGTTGCCCTTCCATTTTACATTGATGGTAACAACATTTATGAGGAGCAGCACTCCAAGCATTTTTAAAATTGGAACTTTTGCAATATACTATTTTCAGCATATTCCGCATTTGTGTATTTTTGTATTTTATGAATTTATAAGTGTATCTTTTTAGCGCTTCTTCAGTTTCACCTTGTAACTGAGAGGTGTTTTGTCTGTACATTATTACCAATATTAGTACTTTAGCATATTCATAAAAGACAATTAATCTAATCTTATGTTATATATACAAAATTCCAGCTGCAATATGACTTTGACATACGAAGATAAAATTACACCATTTTATACAAAATTAGTGACATGTGATATGTGGTATGTTTTCATTATTCTGTATAACATTGTGTGCAGCATATAGTATAGAGAAAGCAGCAACCAGTTCTGAAAAGGTTAATCTAGAACCCTCAACTGTGTCTCAGGTGAACTAGATTCACTAATTAGGGCGCCTTATAGAGAGTTTGTCTTCAAGTAAAAGTGAGTATAGGGTATCTCGGGGTAGTAGACCTCTAGGTGTGCCCTATGACAGGGTGTGGCAATCTCTGAACATCAGGGAGCCATTTCGCTTCCTCCTCCACCGGTGAAATATTTTTGTAGAGCCGAAAAAAGGAGGAGTGCACGCTCCCAATCACATGGCCTGCCGACATCCTATCAGAATAAGTGTCAGAAGTCATGGGCAAGGCTAGGGAGATGCGCTCAGAGCCACAACAAGGCAGCTGAAGAGCAGCATGTGGTTCGCATTCCGCAGTTTGCCGACCCCTGCCCTAGGGTAAAAGTTTTCTTGAAGGGCTATCGTTATAGCTGTGTTCCTGAGAGGAAAAAAGAGACATTCCTGAGGTAACAGTGTAAATGTTGGGGGACAGTCTAAAGTCACTATAGGAGTCAGTAAAAGGGTAGCCCCAGAGAGTGACGTGGGAGCAGGATGCTCTCAGTCAGGGCCAAGGCTTCCCTATTTCCTGTATTCCTGTGGCATTGCTGTGTTCCTGTAATGCTGCTTTGTTATATGGAAAGAAGACAAGAAACAGGCTGCTGCTGGACAAAGACTGCTGTTTCCAATATCAGACGCTGCTCATAGGTGACCAGAGGCAACTGGTACCAGTGTTGTGAGTAAAACTACAATTTATATTTTGACTTTTTCTCATAATAAATGTTAAAGGGGCAGGTTATTGCTGTACTTAGGGGTTCCACTGACTTAAATACACTACCTGCTCCCCCAACATTTGACTAACCCCCCACAATATCTATCTATAGATATATATATAATATTCACCCTGGGTGTTATAATTAATCCCTCCTAAATTTATTCCCTGTTATATCAGCAGGCAATTAGGGTAGATCATGTTAGGTAGTGGGGCCAGGAGCAGTGCAGTTGCTGTATTCGGATTTCTAATCCGCCAGGGGTCCAATTTCCAGCTAGTCTTTTTTGCGCACCCCCCACCCAGCTGCACTAGGGACTTAATGCCGCCCCCTCTGCTGGCCAGTACACCCTGAGGCTTTTCCGGTACGCCATACAGATTTTCTGGTACGGCGTACCGGCGCGTACCACCACAAAAAAGCACTGCATATATATCTGTGCAGGTAGGGGAGGAACCACTATAAAAGCTACTGAAATGTAAATGGATGCACACACTATAAAATCCCAAAGAGTATTGTGGGAATTTTACACACGTAGATAATCTTAGCACAGTGATGGCCAACCTTTTGAGCTCGGTGTGTCAAAAATTGACAGCTAAATCGTCGTAATAGAATGCTACTGTTGCAGTTGCAACTTTTTGATAGGAGTATTGTCGCATTCGCAAAGTTACTAAGAAAATATTGTCACAGTCGCAATTTAATTATAAGAATATTGTTGCGGTCACTACGTTACAATAGGAAAATTGACGCGGATTTGCTATGGGACTCCCTGAGAGTGCGACACGAACTGTGCGATGATGCGTGTCAGCAAAAACATCTCGGCGTATCATTTCTGACACGCATGTCATAGGTTAGCCATCACTGCCCTAGCATAACAATACTCTCAATTTTACACTGTTTGAGGTGTATATTAGCAGGAACAGTTACCATCTTTTATGTTGTAATGAAGCTGTGATTATAACCTACCCAGAAAGCAAACTTGTCAGCACATAATTGTTCTAAAAATCAAGTATTAGGGAAAAGACATTTCCCTGTGGAGCTCCGTCAACACATTGCCATATGCTAGAAAGAGATTTTATGACTTAGTTTAGAATATTAAATGTTTCCTAGAAGTCTCAGTATTTCATTAATCACTAAAAAACATTCAATCCCTTCAAAATAACAGAACTTAGGTATTAATTACTTTCCAGTTTTACAGTACTGATTTATTTAGAATCTATATACTTCAACCAATAGCACACATGAAAATCAGCAAAATGTATGGGATCAAATAATTATTTCTTATTCACTGAAACACTGTTTACTTATATTCATTACCTACCATATTACCCACAGCTGCTTAATATATATTAGCAGCTGTATCAGTTCCCCTCAGCACTGCCAAAGTGCCATCTGTGTGTCATAGGTTGATTTTATCCTGGCACTCTGTCTATATATGTCACAATCTGACACCCCTTCCGTGTGCAATCACTGTCAAATGGCACCAAAGCACTAAACACCAATTTGGCTCTTCTGTGCATGCAGCCTCTTGATATACATATCCTCAATAAATATGTTAATAAAATGGAAAACTAGCAGAAATCTTAATATAGAATGCCCAAGTACTATCAAACCTTAACAGAATAACAATGTTTGGAAATCATTTTACTGCAAGGTCCTTATTGCTGGAACTAATTTCGTCATGATTGTTTTTTCTTTTTAGAAACCTGTTCACAAACTATAAGAGAGCACTTATGAAATATTTAATAAAATTTAAATGTAATCCAAATAATATGGTTTTAACCTGCCCCCTCCAAATGTATTTCCTTAAGTTTTGGGATTCTCCACAAAGCTTGATTTCATGTTGTCCTAATAGGTTTTGTAACTGGATGACTCCAGTTTGACTGACATTAAACGAGAAATTTATAAAAAGCTGAAAACGCCACAAATTTACCAACACAAATGATTTATTTCGACTTGATGCTATTTACCAGCTTCTTATTGCAATTCGGTTTTCTGAAAACTGTTCAAATAGTGCTGATCTGGTAAAAAATGCATTATTTTCAGTAAAGTCAGTGATGAGGTAAAAATAATATATCCTGTTGTTATTGTGTCAAAATAGTATCACAATGAGTCAATAATACAAAAAAAAAATTGTTTCAGTCTTTCCAAACCATTTTTTTCTGATTGTAAACAGTTGAAAAGAAAAGTTGTGATGAACAAATAAGAAAAAAACAAAACAAATAGATTATGTACTGATGGGGCCATTTTAGGTTCCTATCATAAACTGGACTCGATGGTGGCATATGCTATGATGAAATATATGGATATACACTGATTACAATTGTGGTAAATATCATTTATATGGTTCATCATTGATATCATAATTACATAAATTTCCCAATACTGACTACCATTTGTTACCCCAAAAACTGAAAAATGTTTGTTCTTCTTTGCCTTAGTTTGAAATTGCACATGCATTATATGGAAGTATACAAAATGGAAAAGAGAGTACATTTCATGATCAATAATGAATAGTGAAATTTTCCCTTTAACACAGGGCAGCCTACTGCTCCAAATTAGATTAATTTGCTGTGAAAGACACTAATGTACGAACAAGCGTTGTGAGGTAACTATTGCTGCATTTGGAATGCTATTATTAGGTATGTTCTTGCTAAAAGGAACCTGAAATCTAATTAGTAATAAAATAAGAGATTGATAAGTGCTTGTACCCGAAAAGAATGAGGGAGGGGATTTCTGGGTGTTGACTTCATGACTAAAGTGTCTAAAACAATCCAAACCATGCAGGCGCAAGGACAAATTGAAAAGTAATTTTCAGTCAGAAGTGGCAGGTGTAGAATACAAAACAAAATGGAATGATTTTAGCTGTGGGATATTGTAAACTATAGATTAAAGCGTGTAATGCAGATCTAAGATTTGAAAAGCAGCCAAGAGAATGCACAAGCCTGTTTTGCAGTTTAAGCTACATAAGCTTGGGGGTCATGTAGTTATTTTTATATGTTCTTGTCATACATGGACATTTTCAGAAAAATATAAAGACATTAAAAAAAATGAAAAAAGTACGTTCGCCTTCTGCAACATTTTCATCAGCAGGTAATGTTTGGACTGCAATAGCAGCTGATGTTTACTTAAACCTAGACAGTTTAGTTTGGACATAAAGGGGCAATCTTTCTAGAGGTCTAGTAACCCATAGCAACCAATCATCTGTTATCTGTTATTCACTAATATAAGTAAATTACATTTCTGAAAAAGAAATTATGATTAGTTGCTATGAGTTACTAGACCTGTAAACAATTGCCCCTGTACACAAAATGCATTTTTTACTGGTTCTAAAGTAGTGAAGATGAACTTCCGTATTTACAAGTATCAATGAGACTGCTGAATGGATTCCAGGAAGGGAAAGATGATCCTCACTGCATTTCCTGAGGGTGAAGTGAGAGATGTTTAGAGTTTATAGCAAGGGATTTCTTTCCCCAGCTGACACACACCATCACCTGTCATGTTACAAATAATTTGATGAGCAGAGCTCACACAGTTAAAAGCTTTTCCCAGGGTGGGTGATGATGTATTTAGCATGGCAGCAACAGGGGAACTGAAATCGAAGCTATTTTGTATTTGTCTAGGCAATTCAGTTGGTGTCCAGTTGTTAATTAGACAACAAAGCCACATTATCTAATTATAAAATTCAATATCATTGTCAATCTGAGGAAACCAAATACTACACAGTTGTATGGCATAAATAGATTTTATACTCAATTTTTATGGCACTCTTGGAACCAAACATTTATGAACCTTAAAGAGACAGTAACATCATAGAATCAAAATGCCTCAAATTCATTTACCATTACTATATATTCAATCTGTGATTCCAAAAAGTTTAATCGTGTCTACAAAATGACATCTTTAGCTATTTAACTTTAAAAAATAAGCTTTCAGACACACTTCCTGAATATGCATTATCTAAAGCACCACAGAAAACAATGGCTCTGGTGTGTTTAACTACATGGCTGATATCAGTAAGGATAAACACAGTCAGAAAGCAATAACAATCATGAATTTAACTTCAAAAATAAATGCTATATTTAAATAAATGCCACGCTAATCCAAATGGGATTTGTGTGTGTGTGTGTGTGTTATTGGTCCTTTAACAGGAATACAGTATATCTCCCCTCTAATTTTAACAAAGAATTTGCAATTCGAAAGCTACTTAAAATAAAACAAACAGGCCAGTCCTCACTTATGTAAGTAGGTATGTATGCATGTATGTATGTATCTATAATTTTATTTATAAAGCACCACAAATTAATTATTATTATTTAAGCTACAAATGAATATGTTGTGCGGAAAACACATATAGAAACCACTGAAATATATTTAACCATTACGTACAAAATAATTCTGTGCAGCTGAATATACATGTGCGGATGTATTTTCCTAGTCTGGCCATATTTGGAGTTCAAATATGGGTGGTTGCAATGCTGTCTTCATGCGACCAACCCCTGATCCAACTGAATGTCATTGATCATTTTGCTGTAAGAAACAGGTCAGTGACCCCTTTTGACATGCGTGTTGAGTCCGCAGACCCACCTACAACTTCTCAGAATCCTGAATAAGCAGTCCACTAATTTAACCAGGGCACTGGACTGTATGCACCATCATTGCTTACTGCAGTACCTACAATCATATTACTGTAGCCTTTAATAATGTATGGGTGAGTTATGCCAGGGATCCAAAAAAACATTAAGGGGCATGTAATGTACTGGATTAGCCAGACATTACGAAATTTTATAGTAAGTAATTTCCCTTTAAATTTAGAAAAAAATGAGTTGTTGTTCTGCAGCCCCAAGAGGCCGGCAGAAAAGCTTCCTTACAGGAAGTAGCTCTCAGTGTGTGCAATGGGAAGAGAGAGAAGCACACAGACTTATGGAGCTGACTGTTTAAACTTTCCAAAACTAAAGGGACTGTGCGATTAGGAAATGTTATATTCTCAAATTGTATGGAGATTGATGATTTATTGATATCTGCTGAAAGAAAAGTTTGTTTTATTCTTGGAGAAAATAAAGAACACTTGTTTAGCAACTGAACTCTGCCTGGCTGCCGTGTGTTTAAAGGTAAACCTCAATTCCACTACTCTGCGCACCTGG
>JAKJJM010020399.1:0-13677 GCA_021901965.1 Pipa carvalhoi | reverse complement strand
AAATTCCCTTCAGAACAGTAACAGAAATTCCCTTCAGAACAGTAACAGAAATTCCCTTCAGAACAGTAACAGAAATTCCCTTCAGAACAGTAACAGAAATTCCCATCACAATAGTAACAGAAAGCCCCTTCAGAATAGTAACAGAAATTCCCATCAGAATAGTAACAGAAATTCCCATCAGAATAGTAACAGAAATTCCCATCAGAATAGTAACAGAAATATCCCTCAGAATAGTAACAGAAATTCCCTTCAGAGTAGTAACAGAAATTTCCTTCAGAATAGTAACAGAGATTCCCTCAGAGCAGTAACAGAAAGCTGCTCAGAATCAGGGCTGTGGAGTCGGTGCCCATTTTGGTGGAGCCGGAGTCGGAGTTAGGGGAAATTAAGGAGTCGGGGCTTTGGCTTACCGACTCCACAGCCCTGGGGCTGTGGAGTCAGTGCCCATTTTGGTGGAGTCGGAGTGGGAGTCGGAGTTAGGGGAAATTGAGGAGTCGGAGTTGGAGTCGGAGTTAGGGGAAATTGAGGAGTCGGAGTTGGAGTCAGGCTTTGGCATACCGACTCCACAGCCCTGCTCAGAATAGTAACAGAAAGCCCTTTCAGAATAGTAACAGAAATTCCCTTCAGAATAGTAACAGAAATTCCCATCAGAATAGTAACAGAAATTCCCATCAGAATAGTAACAGAAATTCCCCTCAGAATAGTAACAGAAATTCCCCTCAGAATAGTAACAGAAATTCCCCTCAGAATAGTAACAGAAATTCCCCTCAGAATAGTAACAGAAATTCCCATCAGAATAGTAACAGAAAGCCCCTCAGAATAGTAACATAAATTTCCCTCAGAATAGTAACAGAAATTCCCTTCAGAATAGTAACAGAAATTCCCTTCAGAATAGTAACAGAAATTCCCATCAGAATAGTAACAGAAATTCCCTTCAGAAAGCCCCCTAATTCATCACTTTCATTTGGCAAAGTCAAATCTGTATATTCAAATCAGTATACCTTTACAAATTGTCACTTGACACATGATTAATACTCAAAGGGGAATATTTACTAGAACAAAACCAATTCAACTGTATTGATTGATTTCACCTAGTTTTGCTGTCAATTTTTGTTTCCCTGTACTATTCAGTTTCCTAGATTTATAAAGGATCGATAAAAATGTTTCCCCATCTAAATAAATCCTTATTGATAAATATTGATCCGTTGACAGGGAAACATTTTGCAATGTTTTTCTATGAGGGTCTCTTCCATTACAGATCGATATCTGTTTTCGATGGAGAAATATTTTGGACTTTAGCTAAATCAGTCCGAGGAATTGTTTTGGTCGATAAAATTGTACTAGAACAGTTTAATAAATGGTAGAAAATGGTTGAAAATAGGCTGTTTCTCATACATTTAAAAAGTTTTAAAACTTTAGTAAATGTTCTCCAAAGTGTTGTAACACTTGCAGTCAAATGATGCAAAGTAGTGTGTAAATACACACTTGGTGTAACTGTGACACAGTTCACCACATCACAGAAGATAATAATCTTTGTAAAATATGTGAAGCTGGAGAAGCAGGGAATTGTCACCAATTTCAAGCATCTACACAATTTACACTTTGATAAATAAGACCCTTTGGGCGAAATTTATTAAGCCCGAAAAGACTCGATTCAAGTCTTTTCGGGCTTAATCTCGCAAGATTCTCGCACGAGAATTCTTGCGAGATCATCCAGTGGGGATCTCGATTGCGCTTCTCCCCAATCGGGTCTTTCGCCCAAAAGGTAGCCATAAGTTCTATGGCTACAAAACTTTAGGGTGAAAGACCCGATTATGGAGAAGCGCAATCGAGATTTTCACGGATGACCTTGCGAGAATCTTGCGAGATTAAGCCCGAAAAGACTCGAATCGAGTCTTTTCGGGCTTAATAAATTTCACCCTTTCTGTATTTTATCCTGAGAATCAAGATTTCCTAAAGTCTCTGGGTAAACTAACAAGCACTTAAAGCTTAAAAGGGAAATGTATCAAGTGGCATTTGCATAAAAATGGAGGCAAAGTATTTCATATCCATTTATTAGCAATTTATGTTTCATTTTGCCCAGCTGCACCTGTTTTTTTTCTTTTTTAGAAATTCAGTGTTTAAGACTAGGTGCTACTGATATATGAAGCTGAGAACGTTTTTAAGTTACAAATTTGTATAAAAAATGTTAGCAATTCCCATTTTGAGTAATTTTTTTACATTAATGACTGGTTTGTGTAAAAAATTTTTAGCAATTCTTGTTTGTGTCCAAGGGGGTTATTCTCTAAAGTATGAATTGTCCATGTAAAGGTGTGAATTCGCCAGCTAAAGGTAGTCGCAATAGACTGCTACTGTCACAGTCACAAGTTTATAATGAGAATATTGTCGCAGACACGACTTCACAAAGGAAATGTCAAAGCTGGAACTTTAAAAATTGTCGCGGTCACAACTTTATAATGGGAGAATTGTCACAGTCGCGGATTTGCTATGGGAATACGCTGTTTGTGAATTTGACAGTCAAATTCTCACTTTAGAGAATAACCCCCAAATGTTAGTAAAACGTTAGGACTTCCCATTACTTGTGTCCTTTCTATACATTAATGGCTGTTTTTCAACCAGTTTTGCTGATGTATCTGTTTCCACTTATATGCATATGTGATATCTTCATCACTTTTATTTACTCTGCATTTTATTTCTGGTGGAAAAAGATCTATTTCAGCCCATTAATATCAGCTATATCACACAATATTAAACTGAAAATTACGAAATACTTCTTAACAATGTAGAGTAATTAAAATAAAAGACATTAGCTTATGAGAAATTATTTTATTAGAAAAAATGAAGCATAATCTGAAGAGAAACATGGGATGAGAACAATTGACAAGGATCAAGTCCACTTCACTCTTGAGCAAAGTTCAAAAACATAGGCTGATTCCCAAAATTGTGATGACACTGGCTGCACAGCAGGAGCCGAACCCTCTCTGGAGTTCTGTAAAGGCAAATTTATTAGAATTAAATAAGGATGATGACATGATAATGACTTCTACCACATCAGACAACAACCTTAAATAAGATGGCTTATGAAAAATTACCTGTACATCATTTCCATAAGCTTTTAAATCTAGGTGTGGTTGGCTGTAGTTCAAATGTAGATCAGATATAGCTGACATTTTTAAAAATCTATGCAAACATCACTAGGTTAGAACATTTGTTTTTTGGTAGTTTTCTAGGGAAAAGTGACAGTGATTAGACACTTCATAGCATTTCCCTATTGCAGTAAGCTTTAACATTTATAAAGCCCATTTCAACCTTTTGCAGCACTGAGGTTCTGGGTTCAATTCCACCCTGGACCTCATCTGCATGGAGTTTGTATGTTCTCCCCACATCTGCGTGGGTTTCCTCTGGGCACTCTGGTTTCCTCCCACAATCCAAAAAAAAAACCATACATCTGTGTGTGTGTGATTGAAACTAGATTGTAAGCTCTACGGGGCAGGGACTGAAGTGAATGATTTATCGCGGTAAAGCACTGCATAATGTATCAGCACTATATAAATACAATACATTACCAATAAATTTTTTGTTATGTAATGGGTTTTCACCAGCCTATAGCAGGTGAGCACTTTTGGGTGATAAAATTTGGATTAACAAATTTATCAATAGGCAAAAACAGCGATATTGATGTATGACTGCTATGTCACTTTCATTAACTGGTCAAAGAATTTTCAGAGCAAAATTTGAAAAGTTGAAAACGATTTTCTTAATTTTTTCACCCATTTTTTGCAGCGAAAAGGTAAAAAGTTACATTTTTGACCTTCTCGCCCCCATTTTTTGACACAAAAAATGGCCAAAAACAGGTGAAAAATGGGGGCGAAAATGTCAAAAATGTACTTTTTGACCTTCTTGCCCTGTTGTGTGATGAAAAAGTTGAAAAAATCATCATCTTTTGTAAATCACACTCTCAGGGCGAGATTTATTAAAGTCAGAAAGATCGGTACTGGTCTTTCCGACATTCTCGTGGGAGGATAACCTCCCGCGGGAATCTCATTTTACAGATTATGGAAATTGAAAAAACACTGATTTCCATAATCTGGAAAACGAATGTTGCCAAATTAAGACCGAAAAGCCTTGAATCGAGTCTTTTTGGGCTCAATATCGCCCTTAGTCTTTTATAAATATCCCTGTAAGAGTCTAGAGATTACAGGTAAAAAGCATTGAACATCCAAACAGACTTAAAGCATTAGTGATATCACCATTTTGGGAGTGCAAAATTACATTAGCTCTTAACATGGAATTCAGTACTTGTATTTTGTTTCAAAGGTTCTGTCAGCAATGGCTCCAACCAGAAACGCCTTTTGGTGGTAGCTGAGAGAATTATTATATCTCAATCCATTTGTTCTATGCATTGTATAAGTAACTTTAAAGTAGCTGGGGGAGACTAGAACTGCCCTGTCCACAATGGGAGCTTTAAAAATGTTTACAGAGCTAGACCAACCCATGACAAGACAGACAAATGGATTGTTGATAGAGCTGATCACCTTCTAAGAAATCTGAGCATTGAAGCTTTCAGTGTATACTACCAAATAGAACAATAGAATGTTGATTGAGCAGTGGCAATATTCAAGTATGTGAAATGCAACTCTATACCAGTTGTACTCAAGAAATTTGATTTCCCTCAAAACAATTTTCCTGAAATGACTTTAGTTCCAAAGGAGGGTCACTCACCAGGTATCTCCACAGCAGCGTAGGAAGGAATTCCCTTGCACATAGTCTCAATGTGCTTCCCAAATTCTTCCATGTTATTTATACGACGTGGGATGACAGTGTATGTCCGTAGCTCAGTTTTGGTTGGTTTCTAAAACAACAGAATTATTTACATCGGGATATAATCACTACTGCATACCTAGTGGTCAATGCTGCCACTTGGGCCTACAAGCTAAGAGCTGCTGGAAAGCCTTGTTTCAGTGATAATGACTTATTAGATTTTGGATGTAGCCTGTTTGCTTACTATTCTGGGCTACCCCTGGTTTTTACATCCACTTAGTATAAAAAGTAGTTATCACATAGTTGCAATAGAAAATACTCTAGGATGGGATATTTTTTCACAATTTCAGCAGGTGGCTATTAGATTTTTTACTTACTCTTTGTAAGTACACCCAATTAGTTGGAAAAGCAACTACCATAACATGATTTTAACAGAGGATGAATCAGGAAACAATTGTCTGTACCCAACTTCTTGTTAAGAGTTCCTTGTTTGTCTTGCCCTATCCTCCTTCACTCCTGTCCTGTTTTGCTACAATTTTTATGTAGAATTATCAGGGATTCTCGATGGCTACCACTCCTTTTAGGGGTTTAGAACTGATCCTTTTACCTCTCACTTTAATTTCCAAATAACTGAAAAATGAATTCTCAAAATCAACCTTAGATGCATTTTGGATAAACTCCGTCAACTTTTGGGGTATATTCCACTGCTCTGGAACAGCAAGTGTTTGGGATACCTACTTAAGTGTCCCCATTATTGGGATTTCAGTACAATAGGTCCCATATGTTATCCTTTTACTAGCTTTCAGTACACTAGGTCTTACATGTTATCCTTATTACTGGCTTTCTGTTCACTAGGTACAATATGCTATCCTTATTACTAGCTTTCTGTTCACTAGGTCCCATATGTTTTCCTTATTACTGGCTTTCAGTACACTAAGTCCCATATGTTTTCCTTATTACTAGCTTTCAATACACTAAGTCCCATATGTTATCCTCATTATTGGGTTCTCAATACAATAGGTCCCATTTGTTACCCCTTATTAATGGAATCTCAGTACACCAGGGGGGTCATTCCGGAAAAGGCAAATTTCCCGTGCCGAATTCACTGATAGCGAAGTCCCATTATAAAGTCGCAACCGCGGCAATTCTCCCATTCTAAAATCGCAACCACGACTAAAAAATTGTCACGGTCGCGACTTTATAATGGGACTTCACTATCAGTGAATTCGGCACAGGAAATTCGCCTTTTCCGGAATGACCTCCAGGTCCCATATGTTAAACTTATTACTAGCTTTCAGTACACTAAGTCCCATATGTTTTCCTTATTATTGGGTTCTCAATACACTAGGTCCCACATGTTATCCCTTATTAATGGAATCTCAGTACACTAGGTCCCATATGTTAAACTTCTTACTAGCTTTCAGTACACTAGGTCCCATATGTTATCCTCATTACTGGGCTCTCAGTACACTAGGCCCCATATGTTATCCCAATTATTTGACTCTATACACTAGGTCCCATATGTTATCCCTTATTAATGGAATCTCAGTACACTAGGTCCTATACGTTATCTCTGGAGAAAACTATTTCTGTGCCCTAACTCTGAATTCATTTTTTCAAACTCTTCCTGTTGTAGAGTAGGGAACAACACATAGTTATGCCACAAAAACTTCCCCAGATATCCATCACATGGAAAAATGTAGGTAACAGTTCTGTCTCCCATACAATATATTTGAACCTACCTGGGATTGCAAGACAGAACATCAGAACAAAGATGATAACACGATATCTGTTTTACTGTTGACTAAGCTATAATGGACTGCAATATGGACAGGCATTTCTATTCAATGTTTACTCCTTACTTGTTTATTCTTAGAAATGGCACTCAGCTGTGTCAGGTTGGGAAAGGAACCTTGATTTATTTTTTTGACAACGCAGATTTTCTTATGGAACAGTCTAGTAGCTGCAAATCCCTGCAGAAAGAGGCAATTCAAATACATGAAACACTCTTTACAATGAAATTTTAGGATATGTAGGTTATATGGAATAGAGAAATCTCAGTTTAATGAACATTATATATTGTTGAATAAGAACAGGTGAGTAACATTGCTTTGAACTGTTTCCTCTTTACACCTCCCTATAGCTGCAAGGAAAGAAATGACCAAGAGGAACACTTTGGAGCATATTTACATATTTGCTAAGACCTATTGGAAGATATTGATTGATTTCACTCCATTTCACTGTCAACCTTTGTTTCCCTGTACTTTTTGATTCTCCTGATTTCCAAAGGATGGATAAAAATGTTTCCCTATCAAAATAAATCATTATGTTGACAGGAGGAAACTTTGTAATGCTTTTCTATGAGGGTTCCTTCCATTACAGATCAATATCGATGTCTCTTTTTGGTGGGGAAATATTTTGAACTTGGGCTAAATGACAGGACCATCTCCATGGGGAATAATGGGTTTACACCAGCCTGAGGGTGGAGAATTTTTTGGGGAGATAAAATGGTTTATGAACACTTTAGTAAATAGAAGAGAACAGAGATATTGTTAAATATAGGCTGTTTCTCCTGCATTTACTAATTGAAAAGTCTGTTCGACTTAGTAAATGTGCCCTCTTGTCTGCTTGTTTTTTCACATTGTTTTTCTAACATTTTCTTTCTGATTTTTTTTTTTTATTAATTATAAAAAGACCAGAAGGGAAACGTTGATTTAGAACAGATACAGAAAATAATTTTTGTATATTATATACTGCATTTTATAAGATTTCAACCGTGTTGTCTAATTATAAACTCACAGGTCTCCTATAGAATATAATGATTTATGCTAAGTTAGGAATAGAGAATGGTTTTCAGCAAAATCAAAGTGAAATAAAATGTGTTAAATATCTACAAATAAAACAGTTACAATATAGAAAATGGGCGTTACGGAAATCCATTTTAAATTGGCAAAATGGTCCAAAAGTACCAAAAATGAGTTATTTGTCAATTTTAGAAATAACCCACATATGTTACTAATAAAAAGGCAGTATCACATAGGGCTTTAAAATTTGAGAACATTTTTTCAGGGGGTCTGCAAAGGATTTTCATTAAAGATTAATAAAGTACCACAAATAGGGATTTAAAATGATTAACTGTAAAATTAAATGTGGGCCATTTATAATAAGAATCTCGGATTGCACATTGAAGCGATATAGATTTAGAGCCTAGAGGACCAGTAACACCAAAAAATAAAAGTTCCCATTTGCACTATCATAGCTTTTATTCAAATATAGCATTTGTAGTCAATGTTATTATCGTTAATGATATGTTGTTAAACAGACCTCACCCAGTCCCTTTTCGATGGTGCTTTAGATGATACATATTCTGGAAGTGTGTCTGAAAGCTCAATTTTTAAAACTAAATAACTAAATATCATACTTTCTAGATATAATTTTTTTTTAACATAGATTGAATATTTAGTAACTATAAATGCATTTGAGGCATTCTGATTTTTTGCTGTTCGTTGAAGTCCCTTATAAGAGTAG
Source organism: Pipa carvalhoi (assembly GCA_021901965.1). Classification (NCBI taxonomy): domain Eukaryota; kingdom Metazoa; phylum Chordata; class Amphibia; order Anura; family Pipidae; genus Pipa; species Pipa carvalhoi. The sequence goes on along the minus strand of JAKJJM010020399.1, from coordinate 5,391 downwards.
GAAATGTGCAGTGTTTGCTAGTAATTTTTAAAGGAGGTGTAACAGGTTTGATGAGAGACCCCGCTCCAATGGACCTCCTATGAACAATTCCATGTCAGCTCAGTGGTTAGCAGTGCTGCCTTGCAGTGCTGAGTTCTGGGTTCAACTTCATCTGCATGGAGTTTGTATGTTCTCCCCACACCTGCGTGGGTTTCCTCTGGGCACTCTGGTTTCCTCCCACAATCAGAAAACATACATCTGTATCTGTCTATGTGTGTGTAAGTTAATAGGGAAACTAGATTGTAAGCTCCACGGGGCATGGTCTGAAGTGAATGATGAATCTCTGTAAAGCGCTGTGTAATATACCAGTGCTGAATAAATACATACATGGTTGGAGACCATTTCTTTAGAAGAAGCCTTAGATACGAATGTAATTTGGGGTAAGAGGTTTTTCCAGGAGGAAATAACAATTAGATAATAATGATTCAGAATGTAATAAAAAAAAACAAAACATAAAATAAGTAATATATTTTAAACTAATAATACATTAATTACATATAAAAGTAATAGCAATCTACTCTATTATAAGAAAGTTTCTTTGTGCTAAAAATTAAAACAACTAAAGTCAATATTACTTTACAAAGTCTACTTTTATTCTCAGCAACCTGTGTATAGTATTTAGTACTTTGTAGAGTAGTTTGGCTGGTACAGCCTTCACTGCATTAGAAAAAGATTTGAACCTAAATAACCTATGGCAGAAAACCTTTAGAGGACTCAGTCAATGTATAATATGTATATTGATTATAAGTTGTATGCATGCACTCACAGTTCCATAATCACAGATAGAATCCCAAGATTTCATTCCATCCATATTATTAATGGTGGCAATATTGTCCTGGTTGTTGATATTGACATTCTGGGATATACTGCTTCCGTCATTTCCAGAGTTGTTAATCCTGATGTTCTGAAATGTTGGAAACAAACTAAGTCCATTAAGTCATTACATTAAATGTCAAAGAGTATTCATTTAAAAGAGGTTGTTCACTTTCTATCTCATTTTTAAAATGATATATAGTGGTATTCTAATACAATTTGCAATGCTTGTTTTCCTAAGGGAAGACTAGGGTCCATTAATCCAGAACCTGTCACATTGCTAAGTAGAATATAGGTTACCGTGGCTGCATCTAGACTTAATATATGTGCTGATATATTTCTATGCCATGCTGCTTAGCTCAGTGAAATAAATCTGTTTATACTAATCATTAAAACCTGATATTCAGCCTCTTAAAATGACATTGGTATTATATTTAAACACACAAAGCAAAATGATTACAACATGAAGGAATAACAGTTGCACCTCTGTATGTGTGCAATTTCAACTATTTTTCAACACAAATTTTTCAGGAAGCGAAATGAGCTGATTTTAAACTTACATCATTCGCTTGAGACTGAGTGAAGAAGACTCCAAGCAGCGTGGCTGTTATAATCTGAAAAAAGTAGAGAGACTGGTTAAGAAGTCCTGATACTTCATATAATTCATTTCACTTTTTCCTTCTGGTCAACTTGGCATGCATTACATTGAGTCTTCCCTTACCAAACTGTTCATTGTGCCTTGTTAGTACAGATTAACTGAAACACTAGGGTAATGGAATATACACTTTACATATTTATATACACATACTATATTTACTCAAGGAACAGCATAAATGAACTTCTTTTAAGAAAGCACTGGAATGGGTCCAAGATTAGTCTCTGCTGATATTCTTGGTCCATATCCCAAAGACTCACCCAAATGTATGAGTAATTTCATTTCATTAATTAATTTCATAAAAAATTGTCAATCAAGTTAAGTTCTTGGAACCTGCAAGACAAGCATGCAGTAGGAACTGACAATGGAGGCGTGGTGGGACCATAGACCAGGATTTATGGTAGGTCTTCGGGGGCCCCCAAACCACTGTACAAGTAACATTTGGCAGCTTACTGTAGCTAGACATGTGATTTATAACACATTAGTGATTTTAACCAGCCAGAATTTGAATTAACTATATGTAATATGATATACTTATTCTAGAGGAATGAGTTATTTGCTTGATCTTAAATAATTAGCAGACAACACTGATTTCATCTCGGTTGTTCGTTATTGTGTTGTAGTTTCACTAAAGCAAAGAAGCTGGGGTAAACTGTACATAGAAGGGGATGTCTGTGAGATGATGCAGTCTAACATTTTTATACAGTAATTTATTTCTTGTTCTCGGTGAACCAACATTTATGTAATTTAGGATATAATAGCATGTTGTCTATAAACTACAAAATAAGGTCCACTTTTTTTACTCAACCACCCCATTACTAATGTTCCTTTTTTATGCTTTTTTACAAATATTTTCAGGTCTAATTTGTCCCAACTTTCATCACACTGAACTTCACCTTTATTTCTGCACAGAGATTTAGGGCCTTATTGACTAAAGGCTGAATTGTGTAAAGCTCTGAATTTGCATCTATTCTCCACTTCCCCATGTTCGCCACATCGGAGTAGAGAATTGGGGGGCTGATGGCAGGGCTCCGATTACAACTTCTATCCGATTGACTACGCCACAAAATGCACCTAACACCACTGCCCCCTTGTTTGACAAGTCTGTTTGCCATTTGTCAATAATGAGAAGTGAATTTGCAACTATTTTGGACATGCGACTCAAATTGTAGGGAGGTGAATTTGACAGGTGAATTCACCCTTTGATCAATCAGCCCCTTAGTCTTCAAAACTAAGAGGCTTATTCATCAAAGTGAGAATTCCACTGCTGGAGTACATTCTTATCACTTTAAGTTACAACCAATTCCCTACTCCTTATTCACCAGAGGATTGCCATAGCAAACATACGTCAGTAGTCATCCCTTGCATAGTGTGGTGTAGTCATTTGGCAGTGTAGGAGCCTTGCTATCAGCCCCCTAGTTCGCCACTTCAATTTGGCGAAGTAAAACTGGCAAATGTGACACAATACACCTTGTCGAATTTGTTACTGCGGCAGAATCCGATGCTTAAAGAAGAACTATAGTGCCGATATAACTGCCCACGTACATATAAAACTCCTTTATACTAAGCCAATTGCTGACACTAATAGTTAAAAAAAGTTTAGGGAAGAAGTAATACTTGCGGTTAGCTTAATTATACAGTTCTAATGGAGCTGACATTTTGTCCTCCCCCTCCCTTTCCCCCTCAGGGAAGTCTGTCTTATGGTGAAACGCGTTAGAGATTGACTACTTTTGGCAAAAACTGAGCATCATTATTGATGAGCTTATCTTAATTGGACACATGCGAGTGGATTTTGAATTTTTGTGTTAAAAACTTATTTTACATATTAGACTATTGCATGTTCCTTTATTCTGGGAGACTGTATTCATAACAGCTAGTGTGGCGAATACAAGTCTGGTGGCACAGGAATCAAAGACTAGAAGGACTTAATGATGACAACCTTGATGTAACTACTAGATGCCCGAAAGTGGTTGGGATCTTATTTTTACCTACACAGCCGATTTGCTGTCCTATTACACCCGTGTGTAGAAAATTACATCCAGGGTGCAGTTTTTACAACATTTCAAGATTGTTAGATTGTTGCAATCTGCTGTGAGGAATACAATCAACTGTTCTGGTTTAAGTGAAGATGCAATGTTATCAGCGTCCAGGACTTGGGGTGTAAGGACAAAAAAACAGATATAGAATCTCATAGTTAAAGGAAAAATAGGTATCTTATGGTAATTATCTTGAGAATCCTAAGTCACAGTGGAGTAATGCTTATTTAAACAAGCACAGCAAGTCCATACAAAACTGAAGGCATCTTTTCCATGCTTTAATTAAAAATAGTAATTATTAAAAAAAAAGTGATTACATCATTTTTCAGGTATATTAATGTTTTTTAATAGTATATATTTATTTTATCATATGTGATTTACAGCGTAGCTAAAAGCCGATACTATACCATTATACAGAGCTTTTTCAAAAAGCCAAATAGATGCGCAAAACACGCACTATGTGCTGGAAGGAGTTTATGGCAGTGTTTAAGACATTGTACAAATATGTTTATTATCAAACTTTAGAATATTGACAGTTAAGGCTGGACTAGGTGATAAGATGTGATTCATTATTGTTCCTCGCTAAATAACCAAGTATCGATCAAGAACTTAGTGTAACATACATACTGAAAGGTGTGATAGGGCCTATCATATACAGCGTTACTAGTCTTACCAGCCTTACAAATTCAGTCCAATATAGGAAGACCTATAACAGTCTTATATGTGACCTATATGTATAACAGTCACATAGTTCTCAGTACTAAATTAAAAAAATTATCTACGCAGGCCACTGAATGAGAGTCCCATCCTTCATCAGGCATTTAAATACTATATGCTGGTTACCTCCCATTGAGTGTTATCAAATGCTTCCATCGGCCTATTTCTCTCTTACTCAGATCCCTTTTAGAGCTATTAATATTAGGCATCTTTGTTGCTTAAATGAAGATCCCTTAGTTTAGAGCTCACTGGATCCCAATTCTATATGGGGTTTCTGTATTCTAAACACCAGAAGGATACAAATTGAAATCTTGGCAGCAGCAATACATGTATCTCAGAGCACTCTGATGCACAGGGTGCCATCTTCCCTTCCCCACCATCCCGGTAACTAACCTTGGGACATGGGCTGGCCAGGGCCAAACTACTAATTTTGCCCAAGATTTCAGCTTGTCTAAAACCAACCCCGATTCTATACTTTAAATAAAGCTACAAGATAAGTGACTTACTTGACGTGCGAGAGATGTGTAAGCTGCTCCAGAAAAGATTGAGATTCCCAATCCTAATGCCCATTATTGGCTGGAGTAAATTACACCACCATTGGGCTCAGGCAGAAAATAGGAGTCGCTAAAGTGATTAATTATAGTTAATATTTTGGCAGTTTTGCATGACAAATCTGGGTTTTATCAGATGCCAGGAGACTTTTTGTCTGCATATATAGTACCAAATGTGAAGAAGTCAGAGGGTGTTTTCCAAGATTTAAGCTGAACCCCTTTGTTTCAGTGAAGACAAATAGAAAGAAGACAATGCTTCCAACAGTTTAGGAAAGGTCCTCTCCAGTATATACATTATGGTGTCCAATGCACATGGAAGGTCTAATACACATAGAAGGTCTAATAAAGCATGACTTGATGACTTTGGTATGGGAGAACCATAGAACCCTGACCTCAACTCCACAGAATCCCTTTGGGATGAAATGTTAACTGCAAACCAGGCTTTATCACCAATATCTATGCCAGAGGTTCTTAAACGGGGTTCTATCGAACCCTAGGGGTTTGGTGTTTCGGTCTCAGGGATTCAACGGAGCCTCCGCCACAGAGGTCAATACACACCTGACTCATGCAGATTCGTGAT
>JAKJJM010020373.1:0-10931 GCA_021901965.1 Pipa carvalhoi | reverse complement strand
ACAAGGGGCTTCTTAGACTCCGCGCCTCGCTGCATTCCTCAGTCAAACTCTGTAAGGGATATAGAGGATCCACTTCCTTCGTACTAGTTGGCTACCCGTGACAGGGATGTAATATTCACTTTTTCACAAGTAAGTGGAACATTGTGAGGATGACACAACTATATTTCTCTGTTAGAATCTGCATCACGATGAATCACTCTGCATCCTACTACTGTTCGACTGACTATACCTCACCACACAAAAAATCGCATCTGATGCTGTTCACTTCTTTGCTAAGTGAATCCACCACTTAGGGAACAAGAAGTAGCCAATTTTTGGAGCATAGTGACCTGAAATTACGTAAATTCACTTCAACAGTTGAATTCACACCATAATGAATAAGGCCCTGCACGCTAACAGTACAAGGAACATAATCCACAATTCTAGAATTCATCCAAGAAAAAAGCCACAAAATAAGAACCTAGGAATATGTAACCTCTTGCAGAGGGACCTCACACAGATTCTACAACATTCACATAATTAGAAACCTTAGAATAACTAAGCAGTGATCATAAAGAAATCACTCTGTTACAGATACTTTTACATACCATGGGCGAAATGTAATAAGGTCGGAAAGACTGCTGTCTTAGAACGATAATGTACAGTAAATATTCTTTCATACAGGCATGATCAGTTGAGTACAATAGAGGTCACAGTGGTTGCAGTCATGTCAGGAATATGACTTACCCTCGCGATTGCAGAGTTCTGTCATGGTCTCTGTATTCTGACGCGGTTATGGATGCATCGTTCCAGCGCAGTCATGGTTGCAGTATTCTGATGCGGACACGGTTGCGTCATTCTGTTGTGAATGCGGTTGTGTCATTCCGGCGCGGTCGTGATCCTGCCAATTTGGCTTTATAAACTAGTCTGTCCTCTGCTTCAGTGCCCGGTTATAGGGCTCCATTTGTTGATCCTGAGTGTGATCTTATTTCCTGTTCTGACCTCTCATGTATTGACCTTAGCCTTTATCCCGGATTTGATTGAAGTCTGACTGATTTGACCCTTTGCTCTATTTACCGACCATGCTTGTCTACCACATGCCTTGTCCCTTGCCTGTTTGTGATCATTCTTCTCTTCTACTGCCTGCCGCCTGACCACCTGTGGACAGCAACCTTAGGGGCTACGACCTGGGGATACCTTTGCAGCTAAGGCCATGCCTCCTTGCGGAGGTCTGGGATGAAGACCAGGTATACCTTAAACTCCACACATTTGGGTTCACTGGAGCCAAGTCCGCTGCAGTTCTCACCTGCATCTGTTCCTGGCTGCTCCCTCCTTCTCCTCCCAACCAGTTTACCAACCCAGTTTCTTACAAGTCAAGACTAGGCCCAATCCACCAAGGGTCCTAGCCCCTCTGCCACAACCACTGCAACCTCTTTGAAGCCCCACTGCATCTGTGCCACTGTCCTTCCCAGTAAGTCTTATTTAGTCCAGGGGGTGAGTGGCAGGAAACAGTGCTGCTAAGGGTCAGATGTGACCCCGGTGTTGAATCATCTCTAGGGCCCTGTGATCCATAGTTATGGCGCAGATTTCAGTTCCAGAGAATTTATTCCCCCCTACAACACTGAACTGTCTCCCATAAATCCCCTTCCCATGGTATATGCCTTCCACCCCCTGCACAGGGTGGGTATATGGATTTAAAAAAAAATCCCTACATATTATTTGCATTATTCCTTCCTACCTCACTGATCAGGTGATTGGGATAGTGCACAGAAGATGTGGGTACGATGAACCCCCTCCTTTAGCAGTCACCCCCAGTAGAGTAGGAATGTGGGTCTTAGAATCTCCTACATAATTAGTTGGAAAAAAGAGACCTAAAGTGGTTGTCACAGGCCTGTATATCCTGGGGGACCAACTGTTTTGCCACACTGATGGGAGTAAACAAACATTTTTTCTTATTTATTGTCACTATTATAAAGTTTCCCAGCAATTACCTCCTCAATTTACTGGTTTCTGTATTAAATCAGGGGCCCAAGCATTTTTTAACAGGCATCAAGCACAGCATTTGTTTAAAACTGAAAGCTTGCAATAATATTTAAATGTTACTTAAACTCTGCCCTGGGTAAATGTTTCTCCAGTAGCATAAATAAAAGTCAATAGCAGAAAAATAAAAAATATATAATGTATATATTTTCAAGATGTTTTCTTTGGGATAAATAATAAAAAAAAATAGCTTAGGACTTTAGATCCTCTTGAACACTTTCACTGGTTAGATGCATTATGACTTTAAAAACTGTAATGGCCATAAAGGGACACAGGATATGTAAATATGTGTATATTTTGGGTTTTTGCAGTTTCAAAAAATTAAAACCCAAAACCTTTGGAAAAAAAATCAGAACCTAAACAAAACCAAAATGCACTGATGGCATAAGGACCAAAACCACATCATTAAACATAACCAAAAATAATTCAAATGAATTCAGTAAAATTAAAAAAAATAAGATCAGCTGCAAAGGGGAATGAATCTTAAAATATACTAAAATGAACTGCAAGGTGAACAGTCCTTTAATATGTACGGTACATTGCTCTCTGTTGAGGAAACATCCTTCCTTTTTGCAAACTAGTTTTAGTTGGGTAATATTTGTTGCCACAAGCAGTAGACAAGCTTACGATTGTTGGTATTTGATATAGGCTGAATATTACTGCTGGACCTGTCATTTACCTTTGCTCTCTCAAGTCATCAGATGACAGGACCAGACGTGTTTATAAATTATTTCTGGCGTTACAGTAAGACAGTATATCAAGTCAACAACATACACCGCTCTCTATATTGTATAATTGAAAGATTCTCTCTTGAAGACATACAGAGGACTTACAACTGAAAAATCATGTTTTTTTTTTAAACTTTCTCTCTTTGAAACATTTCCGTTAGCAAAAATAACACTCCCTTTAAATATATCTTTGGAGTAAGTAGAAATAAAAAGAAAATTTCAGATCATATTAATAAAATCTGGCTAAAAGTCTATTATCATATGGTCAGAACTAGGATAGTGAATATGTCAGTTGCGTAGCTACCTCTTATCTTTATAGGTGTATTCATTCATGGTAAAAATACTATTAAAAACATGCATATTTATATATATACTGTATATGGTATATGGTATTGTATTTATATAGCGCTACTATATTACGCAGAGCTTTATACAGATTCATCATTCATTTCAGTCCCTGCCCCGTGGAGCTTACAATCTAGTTTCAGTCACACACACAGATGTATGTTTTTGGATTTCTTTTTCTTTTATGCAAACTATTTGATATTCCAAGCACATCCCATGAAACAGCTGAAAAAAAATGTACAAATTGACTCTTTAATAGGCATGTTGCAATGGTGTTTGGTCAGTCATGTCAAAACAGGTTTTAATATATTTACAATAATGAATTTTTTTTATTAAGAAGGCTATCATGGGATGAAGTCAACAACAATGATTTCCTAGGAGAATTAGAATGTCATTTCATCTGGACTGGGTGGTTAAAAACAAAGGGGTGTTGCCAGAGTTTCACCCATATTAGATAATATCAGGGAATTCATCAACGTGGGTAATCTTTTTCAGGTCTAGTAATCCATAACAACCAATCAGCTGTTAGGATTCACTGGTAGAGAGTAACTAAAATTCTGAAAGTCAAATTCTGATTGGTTGCTATGGGATACTAGACCTCTGAAAAGATTGGCACTTCGATGGATTCCCCTGTATGTACCATAGAGATTGAGGAGGAATCTGTTACCAGGCTTAAGGTTGAAAAGACCCAGAGCTACCTACAGATAAACAGGTAATTTTCTTCAAAATTCTGGTGTTTGGAGGAGTCCTTGGCAATTTTTCTCTAGGACTCACACTAGTGTATTCCCCAGATCACATTCTAAAATGCACTAGATTGCTCACAAAAATTGGCATGAAGGAAGATGGCAACAGCCTTCCATTAGACTAATAGGGCAAGACAAAGGGGTGCATCGGGAGACTAGGACTACTCTCCATGCAACCCTTTGGGGTGAAGAGGCTGTGGACCGTGGCAGTCTTCCTCCCCTCCAGACGCCCAAGCCAGTGTAGAGATAAGGCCTTACTTTGAACTTCTGTGATTTAGCAGAAAATATATAAGTGTATATATATTGTATTAGAAAAAAAATATTTATTCTGAGACACAAATAATGAAATAATGTGACTATAATTCAAACATAAAACTCAATATATTTAATTGCCATGGATACATTTCCTGGGCCCATTCCATTCAAACTGTTAACAGGTGTTCATCCTTCGATACCATTTTGATTTAATTTCTCTACTAACAAAGAGTTAATCACAGTTCTGTTGAGACTTTTTCCAGCAGTGACTGAATAACAGAGCCAAAAGATTAACTCTTAATGTGGAAACGTGAAGGCTAGCTACCATACCTCTCCTAAGAAAATTCACCGGCATACAAGGCATTACATATGATTCAATATTCTACCATGGTCTCTGAGAGAGAGAGAGAGAGAAAAAAAAATACCTTTCAGGCAATCAGTGCTTCAAAGGTTTTTACCACGTCCTCATGCAGCAGTTCCCACAAACTGCTCAAGACTGGAAATTACACCTGACAGCCTGATTGTTATGGATAGATGGAGCCAAAATGCTAGTGAAAAGAGACGGATCAATGCTGTTGGCTCTCCAGAAAGGTAATTAGGGAGACCAGTTCATTAGTTTCCCAAGGCTGTGCTGTGTATAAAGGCTGTCCATTTAGATTCCTTCTCTAGATAAGAAAGTGCTTGGGCATCATTTCCTGATGTCATACGCTGTTAAGACCCCTCTGTTACATGAAGGATGTTTGGCATTTTGGGAGCTGTTTGTAGCTTTTCAGACAGAGGCTCTGGAATGTTAATAGGAAAGGTATTTAGGAAATGATTTTGTTATGTTCTTATTCTCCCACAATGTGCGGAATTTATTAAATGTTGCTTACAGATCATCCATACCAAGAATATATCTCATTTTGGAAAACATCACTAATAATGCTATTATGTGTTTTTTACCCAGGATCTCCTATTGGGTGGAATTGTTGGTTTACATCTAGTAATTTACAGCTATAAATGATTTTCATAGCTACGCATCACAGATTATTTATTTATGCAGAACATTCAAGCACATTCATTTTCCATTCATTTTATACAAAGCTGCTGACAGACAACATCGACCAGCAATGCCCAAGTCTAAACCATTATGCTGCTTATTAAACAGCAAATTCTGTTTATGAAATCCCATTACTTTTGTTACAGGACCCAGTAAGGGGGTTGCCCAGCCTTCACTTTAAAAGCCAATGCTTTAGAACGCAGGTTGTTAAATCTGTCCACGAGCCTCGCCAAACAGTGAGTTGCATAGCTGCGCAGATGGGTCAATCAACAGCACAGCTGGGGCTGTCAGTTATGCATCCACTAATAGATCCAGCTGTGCCAATTTCCACGAAAGTATGTGCTGTTGGTGTGGCCTGAGGACAGATTTGAGCATAGATGTTTTACTTTATTCAGTATATATGTATATCATCAAAATAAATATAATAAAGAAACACTTCTAGGCAGAGTGTAAGTTCCCTTTAAATGATATTTCCTTTTTATGATTCCTTTCTAATTCCAGATAGTAGCTGTTCTTTGGAGATGTCTCTGCCTACTCTGTGTTTTGAAAGTGTCTCTTCTGAAGCTTCATATTCTTTGGTAGAGATTAATATGTCTCCTTCCTGGTACATAAGGTTGAACCCCCACTGGTGGTAGCTAGAAAGGGAGCTGAACTAAAAAAATTGTAACTCATGGGAGTAGCAGAGTTGCAGCTGTGTGGCAGGGCTGGACTAAGGGTTGAGCAGGATAGGAAGCTGCCTAGGGCACTGCCTATGCTGCTGGGAGGGGGGTGCTGTCCTGCTGTGTGCCCCCTCCCTTCCCTGGCTCACCTCAGCACTGCTGTAGCACAGCGCTCTCTCCCCTGCACTTTCCAAACTTATCACTTCCTGAGACTCGCTCACAGGAAGTGACATGCCTAGGGCGAGTGGGCCTTGTTTTCTTGGGACTAGGGCACAATGAATCCTTGTCCCTGCCCTACTTTGCAGTGCAGTAAAACTGTAATCAAATTTGGCAGCAAAACTTACATTTACAGGATCAGTAGAGCTATAACTAACATACATAAGAAGACACTGAATGCAGAAATAGCTCAGCCACCACAATTTGAAGTAAAACATAAGAACAAGGAACTCTCATATAATGAAGCAAATTAAAAAGTGGAGAGAGAGAAAGTGCCTATAGGTTTTAGCCTCACTGCTCATCCATTGACTCATTTGGACAGGCCTTTGTTTACCTGATATGGCCTATCGCCAATACAAACAATTAAAACAAGCCTCACAAGGGCATACATTTTTATTGTCTACTTTTTTTTAACTTTTATTATATTCATTTATAAATAGTAATATAATATTGCATTTCTGAAAATCCTTTTATTTAGTGAGGCACAGTGTAATATTTCCTAAACTACTAAACAGTGGAATCAGAGAGAATGATAAAAATAAATACCATGTCAAGGTAAATGGTGAAATGTCATAATACATTTAGCAAAGTTAGGGATTTAGAAAGGACTATAGTACAATTCCAACACTCATCAACATTTAAATCAATGAACTAGAATCTTTTACAGCTCAGGGATTCAATTCATGCTATATGTTGATGATCTTTTTCTAACAAATGCTGGCCTCCAAAATAGGTTATTTAGTGCTGGGGAAATTCAGGAAAACTAAGCAAGTATCCATCAAATCTGTGAAGTAATGATATTCCAGATATCTCCATTTTGTATAAATTAGTTTTGGTGTTTTATTATTTTTTTTTTGTGTCATGTGATACTTTATATACAGAAGTGGACATTTTGCCAGTCCCAGATAAGGAGTGATCCATGATGTTGTTGAGGTAAAATGTAAACAAGTTTATTAGCTTTTAGTTTGGCATTGCTTGTGGAGGCTTTGGTATTTAGCTGAATCTAAATATTTCTGGATTCAATGCATGCCTACTTCAGAGTGTATAGAAGATATTGCAGTGGAATACTTACGTTACGACCATATTTAGCAAAATGGAAGTAATAGCTAAGGGCGTAACTATAGTCACTGCAGACCTTAAAGCCACAGGTGGGCCTAGAAGGACATGGAATCCAGCAGGAGTCATTGCAAATATTTATTTGTACATAAATGTTGTACATATTCTGTGAGTTACCAATCAGAGCTAGAGCCCTAGGCAGCTAATAACACATTTTAAAACTTGTTGGGGGGGATAGAAAATCTATTTTTCTTTTGAACCATGTGTTTTATAGTTGCATTTCTGCTTAAAGCAATCACTTATCTATTGCAGTGTGGTGGCAGAACAGCAAGACTGCGTGTTTCTCCAAACTTAGAATGACAAAGTTATACAGTTCAGTATATATACAGAGTGATGTTCCCCAGTTTTGGTCAAGATCTGTCTCTAAATTTATGGAATTATCATTCATACCTATTCTTTCTTACTATAACACTTATACTGCAACCCTATGCTTCCTACTGACCCCCACTAATACCATATCCTCTCTGAAATCCGGTCTTCATTTATTGGATAGAATGATGTATTTTTCTTGTAAAGCAGCATGTTCACATCCTCCTTGAGTCTTCTTGCAACGGGTTTTTGAAATCCACATCTTTGCTCTAAATCAGTGCTTCTCAAACTTTTTCACCAGGGATACAATTAATCGTCATAGTAAACCTGCTTATTAGATACTATGTAGTTGTGGTTATACATATTTTACATTGCCACTGCATAATTAAACATTAAGCAGACACAGAGCTCATTTTTATAACAAGAGAATCCAGTCATCATGGCATCACCACTAGCTAAATGGTACTGGTAGCCCCAAATTCGACGCCAACTTGTACATTCTGCTAAGAAAAATGCTTTTTTGCATTCTTTACATTAGCCCAAAAATAATTAATATGCAGTTATCATATATGGCCTGTGCAAAGCATAGATTAACAAAATATTACAGAAAAGGGCATAATGAATTCAACCACTTACCCCAAAGAATGAAGCGGTGTTTGGTAGGGCTACTCTTCAAAAACAAATCTTTACTGCTAGATAAGGTTTCCTTTTGGGCTTTATTTAATTGAGCATTTTGCCTCACAATGAGGCCCACATCACCGTTTTGGGAACCTCTGCTCTAAACATTGTGTTTTATTCTGCCTCATTCAATATACCAGCATGCACTGTGTCCTACACTGTCTCTCTCTCTCTCTCTGATCTTAACCAGTATACACTTACTGCTCCATATCTGTCAACCTCGTATTCAAAGGCAATGTTAAAGTCTGAATGCATTCTGTTTAAAAATGGGGTTTAACTTCTGTTCTTTTTACTTTCATTAGAGAGTAAACTATGAGATCATAGACTGTGTACAAATATCAGAAGATAATCTTTTAATTAAATGATAAGATGGCTTGTGAGAGCTGGATAAATGTGAAAATCATCCATGGGGGATTGAGATAGCAAGGTACTGCAACTGTAAAGTTGTATACCTCAAGGGTTTTTTCTTATTAGTTAAAAAGAACCATCTATTTTGTCACGTCAAGCATCATGACTCTGCACGGCTCTGCCTACAAGATTCCTGAAATGTCCAACACATATTACTAAAAGGAGAAATTGCTAAGCGTGCAGAAAATGTAGCAGCCACTGGGACTGGGGACAGGCCAGCATGGAAATATGTCAGCACACCTTGCAAGAGTGATTTAAGGATTTGGATATGTTAAATGACTGATGGAACATTGTTTTCTATGTAGTATGAACAGTGGAAGAAGGATTAGGTCTATGGGCATCCACAGAAACAGTTGTTGGGGGGGAGGCACCTTGACGTCATTGCCACATCGTGTGATGACGTAGCAGGATGGATGGGAGCCACCATAATGGGGATGGCAGCAGCTATCCATTAAACAGATAGGGCAGGACAGAGGGTGCATCAGGAGGTTGACTACTCTCAATGTGCCCCTCTTGGGTAAGGAGGCTGTGGATCTTGGTGGTCTTCCATGGGGGCCCCCTCTGGAGGTCCATGGTTAGGTGCACCCTTTGGATTACCTTTAAGATTGTGCATGGTTATTTGTAAAAATGTTGATCTTTTAAATTCTAACATCTACTTCAAACCATATGTGCAAAGCAGAGGTATATAACGGGTAGATTTTAACGAATAATTCTGATTAAAATAGTATCTTTCTTGACACAAAGGTGCAGAATATAGCTGGAGACTATCATTACAGTATTGTTGTTGCTTATGATCCATGAAATACTACTCTTCCGGCAGCAAACAGGTTAAAGATCCTGTTTGTTTCTCCCATACATCAATATTTCTTTGCGCCTCGTGGCAGCTCTTGATGAAATAGGCTGTAGAACAAAGGAACCCAGATAAAAGAAAAAGTGAAAATGTTTTTCGACCTGGTTTGATGATTGAAGCAATAAAAAAAAGATTTCCAAATTTACCACTTCAGAGTTTTATGGTTTTTCTTTTATTTTGAAAGAATTTATGAGATAAAGTATACCAAGATATGGCATTTTATACAGATAAACCCAGAGATTTGTGAAATAAGTACTAAACGCCTCACTAGCTCCAAATTACATTGCTGAAGCTGTAATCTAGATGAATATAAAATACATATTTCTTTCTCGCTGCAAACCCTTCGTGGCCCTCTTTTTAAGAGTTCTGCGGTGATTGGTATGCAGCTGCAGTCGACAGATATCTACATGATTGTAAATCAAGAGAGAAAGAAATTGGTTCCCCTTTACAAATTTGGGGATGCTGTCTTTTAACTCATTGGGTGCCAGAGAAGTCATTAATGGTCGTCTTGACTTTCCCTTGATAAAAGTCATTATTTTGCAAACATATTAGGGTATACAAGACGTATTTATTGTTAATGGTGTGGCATATATAAATCTTTGATAATCTTCTAACCACGATATTATTTTCGAATGTGTATTGAACTTACTCAATCCACTAATGAGAGATAATCTGGGCTAAAGCAGAACAACAAAGTTATACAGGCTTCCCTGTGGAAAACTGCAATCATAGGCCCAGTGTTTTGCAGGGAATGGAGGAATGTATTTACTAGCCAGTGGATGCTAGACTACATATACGTCTTACCTGTCTCTTAAGATGGCATCTAAATTAGTAAGTGATAAATATTAGCCAACCCTTAAAAACAAGACCAGTAACAGAGAAACTAAAGTGAGAAGATCATAAAAAGGTCCCTGCACATCTTGGTCAACTTTGCACCAGAGGATGTAGGTTGCATAAGTATTGGGGTAGTGTGATATTATGTTTTATTCTGTAGTCTCTAATCATTTATTATGTTCTCTGTACATTATACAAAATTTTCTCTATATGAAGGAAGTCCTGGAAAATAACATCACTTGGACTGCCTACAGCTTTAATTGGTCGTTGAAGCAGGATAAAGAGAAGAAGACATGGGCTGAATCTGTTGCTGAAAAAGCACATTTGTTAAAGGGTCTACTAGACACATCAGGTAGTTTTAAAGGTAGTGTATCACTAGGGCAAAGAGTCATAGACAGGGATGGGTTAATGAAAACTTCCTAGAACAGATGGGATGGGGTCTGATGTTTAACTTATACCGGTGGTCATGGAGCTGAAGTAGAAGACCCTTAAAGAAATCCTGTGGATAAGCTAAAAAGCCAGGTGTAAAAATTTGCAGAGAAATTACTGACATTTTACCATTGTGAGTTTTACTGCCTACCATGTTATAAAAACAAGTAACCCTAATGCCAACATGAGTTGGGATATAAATAAGTCATCTGTATAAATAGATGGAGCGCAAAATAGTGTCTTATCAGGGTAAAAACGATTGTAGACCAGGAATGGAAACCCACTGAGATTGTAGTACAGTGG
>JAKJJM010020360.1:0-12736 GCA_021901965.1 Pipa carvalhoi | reverse complement strand
ATCCAGCTTCAGATGAAACAACTACTGGGATGAATGGCTTCTCACTAAGGTATAGTACAACATATGTAAAGATGTAATCTGACTATAGTTCTCCTTTAAGTTAATAAGCTCCCACTTTCTCTATTTATTTTCTATGAAACTTTAGGAAATGCTCCAGAGAGCCTATTTTAAAGATAGCTGCAATCCACAAAAACAAAACAAAGCAACGCATATCAGAAATTTAGCTTCATAATATGTATAGAAATAACTGACCTGTCAGTAGAAATAGCAATTTTCTGGTGTTACTGGTGCTTTAACAATACAGGTTTTACTCTATGGTCTTTCACCGTGGGTGAAAGGGAAGGGGGCCCCTTGAGTGGTATATGCTCCCCCTTCACTCTGCATGGGATGGGGTGCTGAGAACACCTGCATATTATTTTTACTATTCCCATCTTACTCCACTTGGTGACCCCCCTCCTGCAGCAGATGCTCCCCACTCTGCGGCACAGGGTGTAAGTGTGGGGTCCCAGCGAGCCCTGCATAATAAAGGTGACAAAAATGTCCTAAAGTAGTTGCATTGGTTGTGGCCCAACAGCACCCTGCCATACCTCTGTACCACTGGCAGAAAGGGCTTTATTGCTTTTTACATTAAATATAGCTGGCACAGTGGCGTAGCGTGGCCATTTGGTGCCCGGGTGGACGAGCGGGGGGGTGCTGCCGCCCTCCTCCCCGCTCGGCACCCTGGGGGGGGGGTGCTGGTGGAGGTTGGTGATGGTGCCCCCCTCCGCTCGGCGCCCCAGGTTGCCCGCCCGACCCTATCCACACGATGCCGCCCGCACAGCACCTGCCGCCCGGGGTGGACCTCCACCCCCACCCCCCCACGCTACGCCTCTGAGCTGGCAGATACAGCTGATTGTTTTAAGAGAATGCTAGTTACATACCTGGTAAACCATAAAATAGAAGGGTACATATACTAATGTATATGGTAAAATGATGTTTTAGGAACAGAGAGTGATTAGGGTTCTGTAGTTAAAAAAACAACATACTTATGAAAATGAACAACAACTGTACATATATGGAAAATTTAGATAACATCATATTTAATAGAAACTTGGCACATGTAAAAGAAGCAAACAACACTCCAGTATAGCTGTAGGAAACAACACAAAAGCCACGTGTCCTGCCAAACACGTCAGTAGATTCAAAAACAAAAGGAGGGTTCCAGGTTGTTTCAAAAGGTGAAGTGGCAAGGCTACAGCCTATTATGGTGCCATGACATGTCTCACTTTTGAGAAAGTGTTTTGTTACCCGAAACATGTCATGGCACCTAATAAACTGTAGCCTTGCCACTTCACCTTTTGAAACAACCTGGTTCTCTCCTTTTGTTTTTGAACATAAACCTGTTAGATGATTTCTAAGCTGTTTTCATAGGCGTGTGCACATGGTGTGCCTGGTGGCGCAGGCACCCCCTAATTTGCGCACACCAATAGTGACAGTCATCGCACTATCACCGCATTGCGCGTCACATGGTAACGCACAACTGCACATCGGTGATGTCACCATGCAGACACCCTTATGTAAAGGGGTCAGAGTCCACCTATGCCTATTTTCCTTTTTGAGTGTAATCTTGATTGGCAAGTGTACTGTCCTATCACTGTTCTAGTGTCTCTAGAATCTGACATTAAGGCTGCTCCGTACAGTACAGAATACAAGATATAATTAGAGTATAGGGGAGACATATATAAACGTTGGACTTTTTTTGACCTGTTAAAGCTGGTGAAATATCAGAAATCAGTATCACCATTTTTGTCAATTTATAAAGCCGCTCCATCTAATTTTTTCAAGGAAAAGTGTTCATCTGCTTTAGGCTTGCGAAAATCCATTATTCCATTTTACCACAGTTACATTAGTTTTCACATTGAAAATGAATGTGGATATTAATTTGAAATGAAGGGGAACCACATTGAAAGTGTGACTGTTTTGATGGATCAATATTTAGCGATATTGATATTTTCAAATATTGTCAATTTTTTATCAGTACTATATAAATCAGCAGCATCGAAAATATAATTGAAAAGCATTGATAAACAGCAGAACTAATCAAAAAGATCAAAATCATCTTTATAAATGTTATAATGTGTAGGACCCACTTTATTTTTAAAAGAACTTGAGGCCAACATCCCTACAAAGTGAAATGAAATGTTGTTTTTTTTATGTATTCAGGAAATGATACAGACATTTTGGAAGACCAGAAGCATTTACTACAAGTACATACAGTATAAATGTATATGGTTCATTTTCATGTTTTGGTTTTACTGTGCCTTTAATGGAATATTTAAAGTAAATGTGATGCTAGCTGACAAAAGTGATCTATGACATCATTGTGGGACTGATTTAGAAGTGAGACACAATAAAGCAGCTTACAAAGATTAAAATTATATCTCTGTAAATGCACTTATTTTTCACTTTAGCTGTTCTGGGCAAGGATTTTAAACGTTTGCTTATAGAAAATATTTCTTTACAAAATTAGATTCTTCTTTCTGAGAGATATATCATGCAACAAATAAAAACTTTTTGTGCTCTAATAAAATTTAACATGCCATGTTGCTACATCAAAAAAGCAACATTGATTTTGTTTTGGATATAAAATTAAATTGCCTGTATCTCATAAATATGCTTGGCAGCCTTGTAACATACTCATATTATAATAAATTATTTCCTTGATCAGTTGACACAAAATGTAATTACTTTTGTCAAAATACAGTTATAATTAGTGATATGGTAAATCAATCAGCATTATTTTTTTAAATCTACACCCTACATGCTCATTTCATTTTGGCAGAGCAATCTGATTTTATGATTATGTGCTAACTAGATTTTTCTGTTTATGAAATTGCTAGATGACAAAGAAAATGAAGAAATTAGAGAAGGACACTAACACATGGAAAACGCGCTTTGAGAACTGCAATAAGGCTCTGCTAGACATGATTGAAGAGGTGAGTTAGGAGTGCCACAGCATAATATATATATAAATATAAATATATATATATATATATATATATATATATATACAGAGAGAGAGATAGCTCTCTTAATTAATAGGCCAAAATGGCAGTTAATAACCCATATTTTACTAGATGTAACGCTGATGATAATCTGGGTATATTAGCACCTTTAACCATGAGCTATGCATTCATCAGGAAGTTAGTGGCACACCACACATATGACCTTAACTACCCATGCCCAGGATTTCTCCAACCCAGGTCTTACACAGTTCACATCCCCTAGCTCAGTGGTCAGCAAACTGTTTCCTGGAGAGAGCTGTGTTGCTCCCACCTCCCCCAGCGGCTCTTTTCTAAAGATCCCCAAAGGGGGAGGAGCAAACGCACCCGATCCCATGACCTGCCAACATCCAATCAAGAGCATTGGAGGTCATGGGCGGGGCTACGGGGCAGGGCTAGAGAGTGCGCCACGAGCCGCACTTTGCCGACCCCTGCCCTAGCTGATATTACACTGGGGCTTACCAATAATGCTCAAATACAGACAGGAGGCTTGAATTAAAGCAACAGAAGGGGAGCACTGGAGGTGTTTTCAAAAGAGTTACTGTGATCAAATTTTCATCTGCCTCTTCATTGACTTGCACTATACCCTCAATGATGACAGAATTTGATTTCAATCTTAATTAATAAGCTAGTATTAATCCTAATTTGTCTTTATATAAAGAGGCTCCATATATTTACACCAACCTTAATCCCCACGTTTTGTTTTTTGCAGAAATCTATGAGGGCCAAAGAATATGAATGCTTTGTGGTAAAAATTCAGAGACTGGAAAAGCTTTGTAGAGCACTGCAGGAGGAAAGAATTGAACTATACAAGAGGATTAAAGAGGCCAAGTCCCATGAAAATGATGAAGAGGAAGATGATGAGGAAGTTATGGGCAATGCTGATTGTGCCATAGAGAATAGCAGTGAGCAGTCTGTCATAGATGAGAAGATCATTAAAGACCTGGAAAAAGCATTTAAGGTCACCCACTGCGTTGAAGAAACATCAGAAGAACTTAGCTTGGAATGTCTAAAGTCAGAGCCCAGCACTTTGACTTCTCATTTTGAGCAACCATCCCAGCCCGTTCAGGAGGCCTGTAGCCAGAATGTTCCTGATGAGCAGCTCTCAAAGCAGGCAGAATTTGATAATGACATGGAATCTGTCGATTAAATCTAATTTTAATTAATTTTGTTCTTTTATAGGGGGATCATCCAGATACCAAGACCTAAACTATGGCCTGATTATTCTTTGTTATATCCCCACAAAACCGTATTATTAAATTAGACTTTAGTGTCAGTTTTATACAGTTTTTAATCAGCTTGCCTTTTTTTGCCTCTGAGGCAACAGAAACCATAAAAAACTGAGAAAATAGAATAAACATTTTAAAGGAAAACTGTAGAAAAATATTTGTTTTGCCTATGAGAAACAGTAAGTTATATGTAAATGTTTTCATGCACAGCTGAAGATATTTGAAATAAATGTACTGTTTTTAACTGTTTAGTAGAAATAGTTTTCTTTTTGTCTGGTAAGACTTTGATCTGCTTTTCTAATATGCTAATGTAAAGGGGTGTAACTACAGCAGTTGCTGCATTTGTGGCTGTAACTACACACCTGTACTGACAGGAGCCCCAACAATTCCATAAAGTATTGACTGGAGCCAGAACTGAGGGCAACACTAGATGTAAGATGCATATGTTAATATCACAACACTTGATGTAAAGGCTGTTTAATATGTTACTTTAAAACATATATATATAGGAAATGTAAACCTGTGGCTCAAAGAGATGACATAACTGTCACGGTGTATATGTTGTTTATACCCTTCTGTTCCCATGCAAAAAGCTTTATATAGACTGCACAGATTCACAGAATTTCAGCACACTTTAAGGTACAGTATTATCAGTTATCAGTGTTTTATGAAAGAACAGATTCCACATTTGGTCAGAGGGGGTGATAGGTTGAGACAATGTTAAATCTTTTGTATTTACAACACAATAGCCTCCTACTGCCCTTGATTTGCTGGCATTTTGATGTTAAGGGAACATATGGCAAGGTACCTTGGAGATGGTGCAGTAAGGAATTTCATATCTTCGAACACCACAATCCCAATTAATTGCACTGGTAACACTTTTAAGGAGATATTTCTAAAAATTGAAAAGTTTTTTGACCACTTAATGCTGGAGAAATAGTGTTTTTTTATTATGCCGGAGAAACCTATTTAAAGCTTTTCTTTGATTATATATAAAAATACAGGGGAAATAGTCAAAAGGAGTCACATAGTCGGGCAGTACTAAAGTTATTCTTAGAGACCCAATTCAAATAAATGGTCTTTGTCTTCTCCTACAATTAATTTATGGCCTAGTTACCTTCCCAACATTCCCATGTGGGGGTTTGTTTCCTTAAAGGAGAACTAAAGCTTAAATCTCAAATCTAATAATGCTTTTCTTACCTGACAACAAGTCTAATGAGGCCACAGCAGCATCGATCGTTGCAAGCACAGTGAAGTACAGACCCTGACTTCATTGTGCCCTGGGCGCCACCATGACACCACCAAGCTCTCCCTCCTTCTTCTCACCAGCGGTGAAATAGCGCATCGGCATCATCACGCCGATTTCACGCATGCTCAGAATGTACCGGCTCTGAAGAGAGGTCATCCAACATCAGAGGGACTGTAGCAGCAAGCGCTTACTTGTTTTAGTTGTAGGAATGCCCCCCCAAAGCGCTAAGCCAATAGGGTTTAGAGCTTGGGGGGCGTTCCTACAGATAGGAACCAGAAGTCCTAATCGGGCCCGGCGCTGGAGTGAGGCAGCCGCTCAGGGCAGTACTGGGGGGGGCGCTATCCCGGTGCCCTCCCCCCCTTCTCTATGTCCCAACCTAGCTCCTCCCCTGCCCGAATCTGTCTGCTGTAGCGATAAGCGCTACAACGTTACTCACTCTGTCAGTGTTTAGAACTTCATGCAGATCACATATCACTTTAAAAAAATTGCACATATAACAACTCCAATTGAAAGGTAAAGTCCTTGATGCATTTCGCCGCCTCAAATCACCTTTCTCTCAGTGGTACCACTTTTTAAAGTGATATGTGAGTATATTACTACATATATTTATTAAAGGCATTTATGGTTTCACACTATGTGAATATGTTTTGATTTTACATGCATATCGATTGTTTATTGATCCATGACGGAGAATTGTTGGAAAGGGATTGGAGCAACTTTTTGATCAGAATATGGTGAATAAGTGAAGAAATATATTTAAAGGCATATTCTTTTGTGAAATCTGGTGAGCCTCCCCTTTAAAAGGGAATCCACTTTTGTCTTCCACGAGGAGTTTTTTTGGTTGCTGGATTGTGCACATTCTTTATATCTATTCTCTGGGCTTCATATTTCGGGCCTGTCCCATAGTATTTATCGTTTGATATGGCACCATAGAGTGCTGTCTTTCTGCGCTCCTACTTACAGGTTATTTCTACTTATATATGTGTTTGTGTGTAGGTATCTTTAGTTCTTCTTTAATAGAGAAAAAAGATGTCAGCAAGCGTTAAAATGGGAAACCAAACATTAACCAATACAATAGAAACAGAAACGGATACAAATCAAGAATTCAAATGGTTACTAGTGTGTTACTTTAATGTTGAAGACTTGCCACTACAGTTGATCCTTCAGTTCAGATTCAGACCTGCTATTGAAAAAGATCCCAAGATATGCCTGCATTAGCAAACAGTTGAAAATATTAAATTAAACATTTAAATGCCCAATACTTTTTAGAAATGAAGCTTTTTAGGGCTATCCCGCTGTACACACCTGAAATATTAGTGTTTATTAGTTCCGCCTTCATAAAAACACTCCTACAATGTATCTAGTTTTTCTTTTATACATAATAAAAGAAATCATGTAAATTCAGAGCAACCAATCAGAGGCCAGCTTTCATGATTATAGCTCCCAGTGAACTGATAATTGGTTGCTTTGGTATACTAGACTTCTGTAAATGAATTCCCCTAAAAATGTCCAGATTTCTTGACTACCTTAGAACATACAGTACTTGCTAATGATTAAATATATTAGGATTATGTCAGCTACAAAGATAAACCTTGAAATTTATATTCATTGAGTATTTCCATCAACTTAGATTAAAGAAGACGAATGACCAAAATAGAAGCTAATCTATCTGCAAGATATCTGCTTTAGTAAATGTCAGCTGTCAAACTTCAGGCTTACAGCAAAGCTGTTTTTATTTGGACTTTATACAGACCTACATAAAGAGTACATGTATCTGTATTATTATTATCATCACCTAGCCAAATTGCTGTATAAATTATTTATGAGGTAGAAAATATTTCCATATTAGAAAACAATATATATTGTATTTTATTGTTTTTCTATTATGACCATTTCACCTTACTTGTTCTATTTATGTCATCTGGCTTGCTTATCAGATTATTAATGGGACCACCAGAAAATCATAAGATATCAGAAAAAGATATCATTCATCCTATTACCTTCATCCTTTAAAAATTTTGCCCCAAGCTGGTAAAGGAAAGGAAGGCAGAGATTTATTATTTTTCATCGAGCACACCCAGAAAAGAGACTGTCCAATCCTCCACCTTGATGACGCATTTTCTGGCAAAAATGAAACTACTAGTACCAAAGTTACACAAAGACCCATGCACCATGCTTTCTCCCCTTTCAGGCTGAGCCCTACTATGGATAAGGACATGTCTGGCAATGATTCGGGGACCTGGCAGGGGTATAGAGTGGACAAGGTCTTCCAGATTTTTTCCATAGTGCCCCAAAAGTCACTTCTCAGGTCCAATGGAGAATCTAGGCCAAACTTGAAGTGGCACTTTGGTTTTACAGCGAACTGGGTGGGTCCTACTTAACATATCACAGTGTGGTGGCTCAGTGGTTAGCACTGCTGCCTTGAACTTCATCTGGAGTTTGTATGTTCTCCCCACACCTGCGTGGGTTTCCTCTGGGGACTCCAGTTGCCTCCCACAATCCAAAAACATACTACATAGGTTAATTGTGTGTGATTGAATAGGGAAATTGTAAGCTCAACAGGGCAGAGACTGAAGTGAATGATGAATCTCTGTAAAGTGCTGCGTAATATATCTATATAGCGCTATACAAATGAATAACTACAATACTACTGCTACAATATTGCATTTAGATGTTTCACAGAGGGTTTGCAAGTCACTCACAAAATACAATTTACAGGTTATGGGGTTTGGGGATACTACTAGCTGGGATTGGGTTATGGGCTAGGTTAACCTAGTGAGGCATTTTCTCCACTACACCCAAATTAAATTAATAACTAATAAAGTGGGTTTTAAACTGTTGCTACTCTGTTTGAGTGTAGTGCAGGCAAATGGGTAATTTTTGTTTTTTCTTTTTTGTTGTATGTTTGAAATTGATTACCAGCTCTGCACCAGCAGTGCCGTTCCCAAGCCCGGGCAGGGTGGGTAACCGCCCGGGGCACCGGCTGGCTGGAGAGCTGAGGGGGGCGCCACCCAGACAGAGATCTGGGACGGACGCCACCAGGGGGGGCAAAAAATGTACACCCCGCCCTGAGCGCCCCCCGACCCAGGAACAGCTCTGTGCTCCACCTTCTAGTTATTTCACTATTAATATTATTGGTTAGTGCAGTGTGTTCTATTTTCCCTTTTCCTATGTTGTACACTCTATAATAGTATGAACCTCCTGTAGAAGTTGACAACTCCTTGTTATGCCAGGATATGCTATATAAGCTACCACCATCAAATAGTCAATTTTCAACTTCAATTTGCTTCCTTTCAGATATTCTGTAAATGCAATCAAGGATTTCACTGCTGCTCAAAGTTCCAGAATATTCTACAACACATTTCTTAGTGGAGCAAATCATCTATATTGAACTAGTTGTGTTGGCATTAGCTGACTCTTTTACCTGTTTATCAGTTGCACAAAAGTCTCTAAAATGTGGATTACATCTCCTACTGAGCCTCATCTTTGTCTTGGCTTTTCAATTATCAAGGTGTTGTTCAGATAAAGTAAAATGCAGACAATTCCCTGACTGAGGCTAAAAGAGCTACCATAATCTTTGAAAATGGTCTTCAAGTATTGAGAAAAAAAAAAGATAGGCAACTAAACTGAAAATATCACCGCTATGTTGAAAGGAAATTTAGGCACTAAGAATAAAAGAAAAATCCACACTAAAAAGGAAGGGAGCTTTACCCATGGTTGTGTCCCCCAGGAGAACCTGGAAAAAAAAAAGATTTAACGAGAAAAAGGATTATGTATAAAATATCTTATTGTGCAATGATTATGCCATATTGATTGGAGACTTCACTTGTATATCTATCTATCCTGCACATTTTGTTCCCTAATGTTCTGCCATTGTAGAATACTTACCTTTCAGTTAAAGTAAAATGGATTAAAAATATAAAAAAAAATTCTACAAAATTATTTAGCAACAAATTAAAACATTCGGCATTAGAAAATTTCCAGTTCCATGTTAATGAATACAGAAATCAAATTTTATTTTTTAATACAACAAGTTTGTCAAAACTGCAACTACTGCACTATTTATATCTGTAGTCACTTTGCAAGAGAAAATATACCCTGTTTATAAGCAGTGTTTATAATTTATTCTCTGTTAAACAGTAAAGTATGACAGTATAACTGATTGTGTGCATAGAACATTCCTTGCCAACTTCTGTGCAAAACTAGGTATGAGCAAAGATGCCATGCAGGGTATGTTCATAGGCAGCTGTTACCAGGCCTGTATTTGTCCTCCAACTTCTAGAAATGGGTAATTTTCCAAATAATAACAGCAAGGGAGCATTGCAGATCTTGCACTGTAGCCCATACTATATTAAGGGCATACTTAAAAGGGGTGCATGACTACACAGGGAACTTTGCATACGAGGGGTCCCAATAATGCACCTCCCATATGCAGGAGACAAAGAACATGGACAAATAACAGGGGGTGGAATAAAGAAGTTTAATGCTATTAGTGACATGGAGAGGGTCTACCACCAGCTGCCATATTGCTTACCTCAGCTGAGGCATTCACTAAAGAATGTAATAGATGAGCACCATTTTTTTTTTTTTAGCACAAACTGATAGTAAATCACACTTATAAATATGGCATATTTCCCCTTAATGCCAACCGTTTTCCCCACAAATATGTATTCAAAAATAACAGATCATCAGAAGACTGATATTTTATTCATTCTTATTCTGGGTATCTGGCTTCATATAATGATAGGTGACACCTTCCACAGCATTTGTAGAAGTGTGCCCTTTACAGCAGCTATTGTGATCATCCTAACAACAAATTTTCAAACACACTACAAAGAAAAAATGAACAGACAGTGAGTGCCAAGGAATCAACGCTACTTGCATCTACCAAGGGAAGAAGGGTTTGAAGCTACATTTAAGAAAGCAATCAGAGAGAAATTTACTTTTATGACGTAGAAAAAGATTACAGGTTTGGCCATGTTTATGTGCATTTTATAATCTGTAACAACCTTCTGTGAGAAATTATAGAGCTGGTTGTCTAAAACAATTCTTGGACAAGCAGATAGCCACTCGATACAGTAATCTGTCAAACAACAATTGTTTTTTTTTGTCAACTCCAGTGAACTGCCGGAGAAAAGAAACAAATCATTGTGTATTGCACCTCTCTTATTTTTGTATTCAGAGGTTGAGAATGATGTCTACTATCTGCTACTGAATTCAAGTGTACATCTTGTCAAACAAGGTCTTAATGCACAATGGCTGCCTTGTCCAATAAACCTATCTATATTTTTAAAGCCATTTCATTAGCACTCGTCTATACTTGCAACTGTTCTGCAACCAAAGGCCAGGGACACACTAGAGCAGGGGCCCCCAAATGCTGGGCCACGGACCACTACCGGTCCGCGGACCCCTCGGCACTGGGCAGCCTGATGGTGGCGCACACACAAGAAGCGCGTCAGTGTCTTGCGGCCATCAGCATGCATTGGCTCCGCCCACCCTCCCACCGGTCTGTCAAACCTTTTTTGGGTCGGGGAACCGGTCCACGATCCATAAAAGGTTGGGGACCACTGCACTAGAGTAGATATGTGCGCATGTGCCAGTCGTTTATAATAATAATAATTAAAAAAAAAAAAAAGCGTGTCGCGAAAATACCCCGGCACATTTACACTGCGTATTTTCGGGATGAATTTTATATATAAGCAATAGCACTTACATATCGCTTTTCTTCCCTGTGTGACCACTATTGTTCAATTCCTATTGCTACTAATACATTGTTTGCATACGCTTGAAAAAAATGCAAAATGAAGTGTTTCAGAGCCTGTTTCTCTCTATGAAACGCAAGTTTGACAGTGTATGCGTATCGGTCATTACTTTCAATGATTTTTTCACGTGTATTTTCTGTGCTTCTTGCTACGCGCTTTTTTTTTTTAAACGACGTGCACCTATACGCTAATGTGACACTAGCCTAAAAACTGCTACAAAAAGTAATCATTGTTAAAAAGCATTATTACCTATGGAGTTGTACACATTGGTAACTGTTACTGCAAGCTACTTGGAAAAGTTGCAGTGATCTTTCATTTCATATCCCATACTTTTTATGATATTTCATCACATAACATAAATAACCTTCCGTTTATGAAATACTACTTGACAATGTGTTATATATGTTTGCACTCTTATTAGAAGCGATGGGAAGCAGTACAGCGGCTTTTTCAGGAGATCAATCAGCACTAAAATTACCCATTAGTTATTTTACTTGAATATAAAAAGAAAAAAAAAAAAACAACCTTAAACAGAACTATCATTTATAAGTTAGAAAAAAATACTAATAAAAATGGCTTTGAATATCAAATTTTTATTAAAAAAATATCTAAATTTGCTTTGGTGGAAAGGATTATATTTTTAAGTGCTTAGAATTAGAGGGCCATTTTTTTTTCTTTCTGCTTCTTACTTAAATACACCAGATTTCTATGCCGAAATGGTTTGACTGAATACGAAAAGAAAACTCCCTTTGCTGGCTTAGTTTTAAATTTTACATTCACCCGTCACATTTCCATCTTGCATTTCTCAAGTAGCTTGGAAAAAACAAAAATACAATTTACAGTTTTTTTAATAACACCAAATATAGAAAAATGCTGAATGTTGAATTACAAAAGAAGTAATTTCCCCTCCCCACAGAATAATTCCTATAAAAGATATGTAACAAAGTAGTAATACCTATAAAATGGCTATTACTAAAACAAAGCTTTTGTCAATAGGCCTCTAAGACTTTAAATGAGGAGAATGGCTTAACAAAATGGTAGTCTAAATTCCCACAGTGAGGACACTGTTGTACATTGCTGTACTCTGAAAAGTACTGCATCCCAATGCGTACATCTATGACTGGTTTCCCACAGTGTTTACAGTTCAGTCGAGCCTAAAAGGGAATAGCAAAAAGAATATTACAATATGAGAGACACAGTTTATAGAAAGTTAATTGGCAAAACATTTTATTAAAATGATTTAAAAAATTTTTGTGAAAAAAAAAAAATTCCTTTCCATAACTTTTTTTAAAATATGGTTTGCTTCCATTTTCTCATGAATCTGAGGACATTTAAGGGGTGACCTAATAATCATGTATAAATATATTAGAGGTCAGTACAGAGATCTCTCCCACAATCTATTTATACCAAGAACTGTAAGTATAACAAAGGGGCATCCTCTATGTTTAGAGGAAA
>JAKJJM010020355.1:0-10357 GCA_021901965.1 Pipa carvalhoi | reverse complement strand
GGTGTGGAGTATGGGAGTGGTCTACACACCAGATTCTTAAAGGGAGACACTTCCCAGGACCTAAACTGGGTCCAAACTATACCATATACCCTTTCCAGGGCATTCAAACTGCTACAATTGCTTTAAGAATAATTATTACACAATACACAGTAGCGCTAGAGTTTGAAAGTAGAGGTGGCTCAGTGGTTAACACTACTGCCTTGCAGTGCTGAGGTTCTGGGTTCAATTTCACCCTGGACTTCATCTGCATGGAGTTTGTATGTTCTCCCCACACCTGCGTGGGCTTCCTCCCACAATCCAAAAACATACGTACGTAATATATCAGCGCTATATAAATACCATAAAATGCAATTGATGTAGCCCTTTCTCTAATTTAGCAGGATTTTAATAGTCATGGTATAAAAGCGCAAGGTCCATAGGGCATGGAATGTTTACTATCCACATAAATTATAATAAACAAGAAAGATTTGGAAATCAAAATGAAATCATTTACAAATTGAAGCCTACTTAAAAAACATTTATATTGTAGTTTGAGCTCTTACCTGTATCATTGCATCATAGGAACACTTTGGTTTAAGGATCATGTAGTATTATACTACACATTCATTCTACAGATGAATTTACTCATTAAAGTAAAGGATACTGTGGTAGCTGGAGGCAGAAATGTTTCAAAATTACATTTTTAAATAGGTAAATTCTGCAGTATGACGACTGCTTTAAGTTATAGTTAGCTAGTTCTAATGTTAGAGCTAGCTGTTTAGAAATGTATAACTTATAGAAAATGTAATGCAAATTACAAAGCTACTGTGTATTTTAACCTTTTCAACAGCTATAACAAAAATCAGAACTAGTCATTTATACTTTTAAACAACTATTAGAATACTTTCCATGTAAAAACTTTACTTTGAAAGAAATTGATTCTTCATCTTTTCCAAGAGTCACTTCTCTAAATGCCATTACACTCCTCAAGAAAGTAAACATTCCACAGGGGTTCATGAGATTTGTAGCCTTTATGCATTGGTCAAAGCAACATGTCATGGGAATATCACGAAAAAGAAAAAGACTGAAGCAGCAACTACTGTCCTTATGATTAATGTATCACTTTACCTGCTAGTATTTTGAGTAATTTCAATCAAGCATGTTTTGAAACATTATTACATGGCCCTACCCTGCTCCCAATGGCCCTCACAGCTAGGATTACCCTGCTAGATTAAGGACCAGATTTTCCAAGCTCCGAATGTCTCAGAATGTGCCTTTGCGAAGGCATTTCCGCAAAATGCATAAGGCGCGCCGCTGAAATAGTCGCGGATGCTCTTCATGCACTTGAAGAACAGGCCAACAGAGTTTCTGCGAGCGGCAAACAAAACTCTGTTCGCCTGTTTTTGAAGTGCATGAAGCGCATCCGCAACTATTTCAGTGGCGCACCTCATGCACTTTGCAGAAATGCCTTCGCAAAGGCACATTCGGAGACATTCAGAGCTTGGAAAATCTGGCCCTGAATCCTAAATGGCTTTGCAGAGCCCTAGATTTCAGCATAGAAGCCCTGATTGCACCACAGACACCAAGATCACCCTACACATCCCCAAATTGCTGCACAGAGCCGCATACTGTCATTCAGAGCCAGAGATTGGAGATTTTTTAATTTTTAAGTGGTCTAGTGGATTTTAAATGAATTTGGCTAATTTAGAAGGTTTAATGGAAAGAGCAAGTGTCAAGTTACAAAAAAAAAAGGGAACAGCAACAAACAAGTTCAAAGTTCCAGGCTTCTTCCCCCCCCCACAATCCCATTTAACACCTGCTTTCCTAGTGGTAACCTTCCCCCAATCCCTTGTCTACTAGATAAGTGTCACAATCCAGTATAGGGTTAATGTGTACTATCTTCCCAGCCCCATTCCCTCTCAGAAAAGCTCTTTAAGGCTGGGTTCACACAAGCGTATGATGTGCAGCGCATCATACGCTCGTGGAACCCAGCCTCAAAACGCTGCGCTGCACTGCCCTATTAACTTACCTTGTTCCTGGCCGTACACTGGGAAAAATGCGACGGCCAGAGTATGCTTGTCTGTCCGGAACAAGGTACGTTTCATAGGGCAGAGCGGCACCACGTTTTCTTATCTTCACACGAGCGTATGATATGCTGCGCATCATATGCTCGTGTGAACCCAGCCTTAAAGAGCACTTCTCATTGCCAAAGCCATTTAAGTGATTCACCAGAGTTTATTTTGCTAGTTCAAATTTTAAATTACCTGGTTTTTGACCTCAGACTCCCTCACTGGTTATTTTCCTGCCTGACACTTCAGCACTTAGCCAAGTTATTCTTATTAATTTTATAACCTGGACTGCCTGACCTTGATTATCTAAACATTTTGAACTTTTGCCATTGGTTTTCCTGAGTTTGACATTGCCTGATTCAGTTCCTACATTCATTTTCTTAACTGTACCTTGATTCCTGGCTTCAGGAGTTTATATCCCTGGCACCTGCTAACAGCCTCTGGTTTCCAGAATCCAACACTACTTATTGCCTCCAGCTCACACATATAGGGAAATTCATCAACAGGGGGAATCATTTACAGAGGTCTAGAAACCCATACCAACCAATCAGCTTTTAGTATTCTCCGATATGAGGAATCAGGAATAATAAAAGCCAACTTCAGATTGGTTGCTGTGGGTTAATAGACCTCTGTAAAGTTTGCCCCTATTGATGAATTTCCCTGACAGTTTCTTGTCTGCTGTCTCAGTTATCAGCATGCCTGTGTGAAGCAGTTACAGGTGTTGGAGTTCAGAAGAAATTTTTTCCCTAATATGAGGATAATTGGCTCTTGGCTTATGTTTTTTTTTTTTTTTTGCCTTCCTCTGGATCAACATTGCAGGAAAATAGGCTGAACTGGATGGAATTTTGTCTTTTTTCAGCCTTATAAACTATGTTACTAAACTATGAAAACAACCTTTTTGAGTTTAGTAAATTTCACCCTTTATGTCAGCTTTATTTTTTATTTTCAGCCTTTATGGAGAAGCTTACTCAGAGCCAGTCTCACTTTTACTACATATTAACTCCCACAGTTGCCAAGTTTCAGCTTTTTACTGACATTTTTGGAAATATTTATTGGTACTCTTGCCTCTTAACCTGTAGTGACACTAAGTAATGCAAGCTACTAAAAAAAAATCATCTTTTAAAAAAGAAAGGGAACAATATCGATGGCTAATGTACATAAATAAAGATTTCCATTGTAGTAGATATGCTGTTAATTATTTAGTAGTATTTTTGTCTATGTCTGATTGGAACCTATGCAACTGGAATCATTTGTCTAAGTTAATCTCCAGATTTTTACAACAGACTGTATTGCTAATTTCTTGGATAAAATCCAATCATAATAATAACAATGTCCAACTCATAATGTTCCATGCACTTTAGTTTCTTATCAGTATGCAAAAATACACATATATTTATATCAACACAGAATCTTAAAGCAGTTTTCAATTTTTGCTAGTGTGTTTCGTTCTGTTTTAAACTCATGAAACAAGTGGAAGCAGATGCACCAGCACTGCATACTAGGTTGGCCAGTGTCTTTGAAACCTGCTGCTTTGGATAATATTTTGCTTAAAATGTCTTTGATGACCTTTGACTTGGTTGGAATTATTGCAAAATGAACTGTTTTATCATAGTGAAAGCAAATGTACCATTACAAATGATACTGACATTTAGAGAGCATATTAACTTCGGACCTAAAAGACCAACCTAGACAATGCAGTAGTTTGAAGAATTTATTTCTTAGCTGAATAGGATTTAATTGTCATTAAGATGTCTCTTCAACAAAAATAATGTAATGCTAAGACATTTATTATTTTATTAAGATATTGACTGAAATGTGCAGCTGTAACTTGAAGCATATTTTCCATTTGTTTCTGCATACTCTGTCATGATAAAGAAGTTTAGTTATGCAAGTACTAAATTAACTGTTTCTGTACTGAAAGTGAACAGGCCAAACAATTTGGGGACATTCAATTTTAGCCTATTAATGACATATACAGAAAAGAGACTTCTGTGTACATATTCAAAACATCAT
Organism: Pipa carvalhoi; assembly: GCA_021901965.1. Classification (NCBI taxonomy): domain Eukaryota; kingdom Metazoa; phylum Chordata; class Amphibia; order Anura; family Pipidae; genus Pipa; species Pipa carvalhoi. The sequence goes on along the minus strand of JAKJJM010020355.1, from coordinate 6,296 downwards.
AATAGGAGTCCAGACCAAGGATATCTGCCAAGGGCTAACCCTACAAACCTATCACAATATAACGAAAAGAAGAAGTCGATAATTTTATTCCATGACTGCACCTTCTTTACTTCAGTGGAATTCCCCTAAAATATACTTGTACTAAAAAGAACAACGCACCAAAATATACAGATTATTATACATATACATTTTATTGTACATGGGAAAGTCCACCAGTGATGAACAACTCAATGTGAAGTGGGAAAATTAAGCCCTATGTGCACGAATAATCATGTGTTTGTCAGTGAAACAACATGATATAGACAGCTGTAACATTGTAGAATCATGTATGTTGCAATGAGTAATTGACTACTGTTGTACTAGTCAGTGCAATACTGTTACATGGTGGCATTTTAACACATCGTAAATGTGCACAGTGCATTAGGCTTTTGTCTTAATAAAGATAATTGCAACACTGCAGTGCTAATCAAGGTTCACTGTTCATTAAGATGTGGGCTATTGTAAGTAGTAGTACAATGCATTTTGGGGGTCCTGAAGATATGCCTAGAGGCAGCTGTGGAAGCAGTTATGACTCTATTGTTAGAAGTTAAGACAGCAGTTTCCTCTCCTCATAATCTCCACCTATAACAAAATAACAGTACATCTAGTAAATTGTGGAGCAATGGGAGATTTAAAAAAATATATATTAAAAGATGCAGAATGCATGGATACATTACTAGGAAAGAAGTGAGCTTGGTATAGAATTTTTTTGTCTCCTTCAATACATTTCATATACGTTTTACATGGTGCACAATATGTAATAACTAGGTTGACTGATATATCTGTATAATGCTTTCTGTAATGGGTTTATGGTTTTTTTTATTGCAGGCTAATAACCTTATGGAAGCTTATATGTAATGCTCTTTCAAATTATATATAAATAAAGCAAAAAAAATAAAATAATTGGCTGCTGGCCTAGTTGGGGATCATGCCTTGACTTGAATAAAAGGTTAATTAAGCACAAGACCTTATTAAAAAGCTTATAAGATAGAACTTGCTTTTTTGGAACAGAAGGCAGATTACCCTAAAAATAACAGGAAAACCTGCCATTTTTGGGCTCATGAACTTTGCTTTGAGTTCTGCTAATTTGTAACTTGTCTTATAATGATAAGATGTAGCAAAAGGGAAACAGTGCAACTTAGCTAGGAGGTATAAAAAGAAATGGGAGATATTTTCTAGAAATAAAACTTTGGAATTTTATGTTAAATGCTTTGTTAGATTTCTTCAACTGCAGTGAACTGGTCAAAGCTGATCACTGATTGGTTGCTTTGGCATACAATACCAAGGCATGGTTTTCTTCCTATGTTTGTGAATAGATGACAAAATTTGGAACTCCATACAAATAGCTTTTACTAACAGATACATAACTTATAATAATTTAAACAAAAAAACGCAGCTGATACAAAATTATATGAATTTAATAGTTTCCCATGAAATAAGCCATGAGAGAAAAATGGAATAAAAATCTGTTACTTACAGACAGTGTGAGTTATACATAAAGTAAATCATAATGATCTTATTCCAAATAAACAGCAAAATAAGTAAAACTTATGTTAATAATGAAGGAGATCCCAGACAGTCCCAGTCTTCAGCAACTGTCTTTTGGCGCTCTGAACGTTCTGTGTCAGGAAAGACTGGGATCTCACGCCTAAGGTAATATAAAGAAGTCAGCACAGGAGCAGACAGAAAAGAACCAATAATGCTGGGGTCAATCTAGCTGACTTTTAGCTGAGCTGGAAAAATAGTCTCCATTTTTTCTTGTGGGATAATCCACACAGACTATTGTGTTTTTCACCATAGACAATAATGAGCCTGATTAAAAAAGCTGACTGGCATATTTTCGAGATGTGTTTTACAATGGATACTTATGCAACAAGTGTGACCTCTACTTCCACGTTCACTGCTGCTCCTATCCCATCTCATTGTTCACGTTGTGTCCCTATGTGCCCTAAAAACAAGACATGAAGCGTCCCAGTGGTGTTCCGGCACTGATCATGCCAGTGTGACCAGATCAGGTACAGTAAGTATGATGGGGGGTTTGTTTTAGCATTTTTTTTCTTTTATAAATGCAGTGCTTAGAAGCACTAGTCTGGCCCCTGGCCTTAGGCAAAATCTATAAAATAGTGACCAGCTTGGGTAACAGGAATCTGGAAGTGACTGCATTTATATAGGGATGGGGATTTCAGGATTGGCTGTATCTGTCCTGGTAAAAACCAGCTGAGCAGCCAGCCTGTTCTACACTAAGCTCAGTGGACAGCAAGCTCATTGCCAAACTTCAGCTCATATTTCCACATTTCCAGCACAGCAAAAGTCTCTAAACGACAAGAGGCCCTGGGTTAAAATTCAGCCAGAGCTTCCTAACACAAAATGACACAGGTTTACAAACCACAATGACTGTTGAATAAATACCCATAAAAGCCTAACGAAAAGGTTACAAAAAAACAACAAAATAAAATACTTTTAAGCTGCTAGGTGACATAAACCCATGATAAACTGTACTTCATCTTTCTATGACAAGAAGCTGTCAACATAGCAGCTTCCTAAGAGCTAAATATTGAGAAAATGAATAAAAAAGCCATTGTGTTCCATATTTTCATATTCTTTTATATAACAATTGAGAATTATTCTTCAGTTCATCTGAAACCATTCATGCCTATGGTGGGTATATGCTTGAGTACATGGATGGTGATTGGATAGTGTACCATAACATCTGGCATATGTTTTAAACAGATGTAGCTGGACTGGCCTTGTCAGATCACATTTTTGATATGATTAACCTTGCAGAATTTAAACACAATGAGTTAAGATAACTCAGGATAAGGTAAATTTACATGCAGTCATATATATATATTGTTTTTAACAAACAAATAGCATGTTGCGTTGTTTTAAATTACAAAATTAGTGTTATAGTATCTAACAAAATCAACATCTTCAGATGTTCATGGAGAAAGACAAGGAGTGATTAAATGCATTTTTTTCATTCTTATTGAGGAGGTAAAAGTTACAAGTTCAGATTGCATGCTTTACTTTCAATAAAGATTGGCATTTTAACAAATTATTCAAAACAGCAGTTGTTATGCATTTAATATAAGAGCTAGCAATAATGTATTAACATAATCACATTTAGTGGCATTGTTTGCTTACTGACCCTAAACCAGGTTTTCTTCTGATTATTTTAAAGTTGTTACAATTATTGTTGTCATAACTTTCACTTTAGATATACAGCATCCAATTACATGCAAAACTCTTAATGTTTGATGTTTACAGTGCTCAGATTATTATTACTTAACTAATAAAAATTAATTTATCCTCCTATTTGTGTTTCTTTACCTGTATCTATATAGGTAAATCTCCCTAACATCTAAACTGTAAGGGGGTCATTCTATAAAGTCTGAACTGTAGTGTAAAGGTCCGAATTCTCCACCTAAAGACAGTTGCAATAGACGGCTACTGTCACAGTCGCAACTTTATAATGAGAATTTTGTCACAGTCACGACTTTACAAAGGAAATGTAAAATCTGGAACTTTAAAAAAAATTGTTGCGGTCATGATTTTATAATGGGAGAATTGTTGAGATCGCGACTTTATAATGGGAATCTGCTGTCTGTGAATTCAACAGTCAAAGTCTCACTTTACAGAATGACCCCTAAGTCTTACAGGTCAGGAAGCATAAACCTCTATACTGAACATTGGTCTGTGCTGAGTAACTCAGCAATGCTTTATAAATTTACATACATAGATACAATTAACCTAAATCTTCCTTTGTACTGCTATAATAATATCAGATGCATAGAGTGAAACATGAGTTACACTGCATTGTTACAACACAGAGACAATCAAAGCAATAATGGCATTCTTTCTGTTTAGACTTTGTATTTTCCACTTCAATAACAGTATGTGCCCTCATCTTGACATGGATAGTATAGTATTTCCCTTTTCCTGATGCTGTTTAAAGGAGTAAATAGAATATTTTGTTGAAAAATATGAACATACATTTTTTGGAGTTGAAATGGGAAACACAGGCTAAAGGTCTACATTCTCTCATCATACCATTAAACACTAGATCGTCAGCTTGAAAAAGCAAATACAGTAATCTTTACTGGAACAGTTCCCTTTAAAGTGACAATGACACCTGTGGAGTTATCTTACCAAAAACTCTTTAAAAATCATAGATAATTGTTTTTATAATATTTTCCAGTGACTTCTGTGACCTAACAAAATTGATTGATTTTTGTCATGTAGGATCTAATCTGATGCATAACAATAGGAGTCACAGCAGCTATTCTGCTACTGCCCACCTACAGTCCCACATCGACTTTTCCAGCCTGTCCCCAGAATGATGTAGCTTCACTTTATTTTTCTAAGAGGCTCAGAGAGAGGGGGCCCTTGTGCCGATCCTGTACTCAGCTAACTTTAAGTATTCTACTGTATTCTAGAGAGGGTAGCAGGTACCATTTTGCTGAACGAGCAATGAGGGTGCAGGGGAATGCTGAAATAAATGTTACCATGCAAAGTTAACTGTCATGATAATCCTTTGGATTTCCCCTTTACTGGGGACACAATAAAAGTAACAGGTATTACAGGGAAGCAAATTTGTTAAAATGCTGAAACAATCTGTTTAGCTAATGCAAAAGCACATGGTGCACAGAGATTATTTCTACTACATGAAACTCACTGCTATAAAGTAGACCAAGGCAGTGTGCATTCTACAGCACGCATCTGAATATATTTCCAATCTGCACGGCAGCATGTGGGTTTAATGTGTCCGTTTTAGGGATGATTTGGGAACCATAGATAGTTTTGCCATTTCAAACCTTTAAAATAGACATAAATCCCCCTCTGATACATTTTTATGTGTATTCAATAAAAAAAGAAACAATCAGCAACCTGCCGTGTCAGACTGGTTCACCAGTACACAGGGAAAATTCCTAATGGGCCCAGATCTCAGAAGGCCCTCCTGGAGTTTCAAACTGCACCATCATGGCATATTCCTGAGAGTAGTATAAAGAAAGTATACATTTCTAAACAAGAAGAGGTAGGAAACAAGTAAATCATAGGGACTGAAGTGGTGAATAGAGACAATAAAAAATATTTTGCTTAGTGGGTCTCTGATCTCTCATTTCGTGGTGGGCCCCTGATTTCTTATTTCCTCTCTTGTTTCTCTTTCTTGGCTGAGGATAGTGCTGGTCCACCTAATCCTGCTAAACGATGTGCAACTAGACATATCTAACTATATCAATTCACTAGAGACATCCATTCATCTGCTTGGCAACTGGAACAAATTACATTAAATTTATCCTCCCCCTTAATGTATAGTGTGGTTCATAAAATCGTGTCTAGTTCTGAACCCTAAGGATTCAAAAAGGGGGTGCCCAATATATAAATCATACAACATACATTATATAAAACTGACTGGTAGGCTGGGTTAATAAAGGGGCCTGAAATTAAATCTGTCTTGTTATCTATTAGTATGTGTTTATCTTGTAGGGATGGGTTAAAATTAATGTCCTAGAAATATATTAATGTCACCATCCCTACTAGTTTATTATACTTCTAAAGTTAGAGACCCCGTCTAGTGGTTTTAGGTGGTATAGCACCTGTTTGTTTCTCTGGGTTTTTCTGTATTTCTGCCCAGAGACAGTATCATAGTCAAGGCCACTCCCTATGCCTATATCAGCTAGTGAAGGTGAGGGCTCTAGCGAGGTTGGGCTGGTGTTCTGCCTCTAGCAAATGTAACGAGTGGTGTTTCTATGCGAGCACCGCTCGTTACATGTAGCTGCTTAATGCAGCAGCCGCTGGGGAGACTCATCTCTCCAGCGCTTCCTGGTTGACGTTAGCCAATCAGGAGCTGCTGACGTCATAGATGACGTCAGCTTCAGTAAATTCAATTGGCAGCGCTCAGACAATTGAATTGGCCACCGCTGACATCATCCGTGACATCAGCGGCTCCTGATTGGCTAACGTCAACCAGGAAGCGCTGGAGAGAGATGAGTCTCCCCAGCGGCTGCTGCATTGAGCAGCTACATGTAACGAGCGGTGCTCGCACAGAAGCACCGCTCGTTACATTTGCTAGAGCAGGGGTTCTCAACCTGTGGGTCGGGACCCCATTGGGGGTCGAATGACGATTTGCCAGGGGTCACCTAAGACCATCGAAAATATAGGGTTTGAATGGGGTCATCCAATAACAATTAATGAATGGGGGTCACCAAATCACAGGGAATTGTACTAAAGGGTCACAGCAATAAAAAGGTTGAGAA
>JAKJJM010020337.1:0-10193 GCA_021901965.1 Pipa carvalhoi | reverse complement strand
CGCCCGGAGTGAAATTTTTCCTAGGAACGGCCCTGTTCAGGGGTTTGGGGGCATTTTCAGCCCCTTCCCTACACTGGGGGTTCACAGGACCCACCACCCCCATACATCCCCCGATCCTCCCCCAGTATCAGCCCCATCAAGCGCAATTTAAATCATTAACCGGCAAGTTAAGCCTAATGCAATATTAGCGCTATGGAAAGAATTTGTTTAAATTCCTTTAAATGAATGAACCCCAGCTAGTAGGGGTCCCTGGGAAGCCCACACCTCCCCCCAGCATCACCCTCACTTAGCCCAAATGAGAGGGATCGCTAAGTGCAGGAAGCGGCTCCCTCCCCCCACCCCTCTGTGTCCCTGTGCCTATTTAAAATAAAAGAAAGGGTCCTTGGGACCCACTATCCCTTCACCCTGCCCCAGCACTAGGCAGGGTGAGGGATCGCTAAGTGCAGGAAATGGCTCCATAGGAGCCGCTTCCCTGCACCCTCTCCATGCCCCTGTGTCCCTGTGGGGTAGGGGGACATAAACAAAACAAGTAGGGGTCCCTGGGACCCCTATCCCCCCCACTCCCACCTACCACTATGCAGGGTGGGGGGATCGCTACCTGGAGGGGGTCAATTGCTGACCCCCTCCCATGGCCCTCAACCCCATCAGTGCTATGGGGTTGGGGGTTCTAACCTAAGTATGTCCCTACCTAAGTCCCTCACCCCCTACCTAACCATGGGGTAAGGGACTGAGGGTGCAGGTCCATAACACAACCTGAAAAAAAATAAAAACACAAAATACAAAATAAATCTAAAACAATCTAATAAAAAATAAACTAACAATCTAAGCCAAAACAAACTAAAAATATGCAAAAACCAAACTAACAATCTAATCAAAACCAATCTGCAAAAAATTAACAATCTAACTCTAACACATAAAAAATAAAAGTATTAAAAAACAGCAGTCACAAACACATATATAATAATAAACAATCAACAAAAAACATATTTTCAATAAAAAAGCACAATAATCGCATTTCTACTCACCGCTTCTGAAGTCTTCTCTTCTGCCCATGAAGTAGTCCTGGATGGGCCAGTGTTGTCTGCGATGCCTTTGCTCCTCAGCTTGATCCGCTGTCTTGGTCCGGCGTAATCCAAGGGAGTCTTCTTTCTTGATCCATTGCCACTACCCAAGCGCCCCTGAAAACAAAAAACTCTGCAGGTCTGTCTTCTTTCTTCTCTCCTCGTGTGAATGAGGCTCCTCCCTCGCTCCCCAGCTATTTATAGGGTTCCCAGGACCCTATTTATAGCTGAGGAGCTGACCTGTGAGGGAACTGCAGGCATTTTTCCTCCTTTTATACCCTATGGCTGCTGCTGATTGGTTAATTGCTAAGATTGCAATTAACCAATCAGGAGGAGGCTTGGGGTATAAAAGGCTGCCCCAGAGGGAGCTTTTATACCCCAAGCCTCCTCCTGGAAATATGGAAATAATTGAGCATTTAAATCATTAACCGCTTAACTTGCTGGTTAATGATTTAAATCGCGCTGGGTGGGGGGCTGATACTGGGGGCGGGGGATGTGTGGGGGTGGTGGGGGAGGTGTGGGGGTTCTCTGGACCCCCAATGTAGGGAACCTTAATGGGGTTTGGAGTTCGGGTTCGGGTTTGACCCGAACCTCGAACCGAACTTCTCAAAGTTCAAGGTTCAGGTCGAACTTGAACTTTTTAGTGCTCGCTCATCACTAGTCACTACCTTTAATGTATTTTCAAAGATGGTGAAGCAAATCACAAAATAAGGTGACCCATTCCAATGAATGACAATAGCAAAATAAAACTTTTTTTAAGAAAACATTTTTTAAGAATACATGCCTACAGTAAATATCAAGAAGATTTTTTGGGTTTCCTTATAATACAGAAGTAGATAAATTAAGTGGGCATATAGGACATTTCCGTGTAGTAGTTCCAGAACAATCAAAGGTGGTAGTATCACAAATCTCACTTAACAGCATACAAGTCATGTGAAAGAATGATATAGAAGACTATTTTAAAGGACTTAGCTTGGTTAGTAGAAAAGTGGTATTCAAGAAACATAGGTAGTAGAGTCAGGAGACATTTTACATTTGCAAGAGCAACTATAGCTACTTAATTTGATTAAGCCTGTTTTATGTCCAATAAAATTATGTTGATCACATTTAATTTGTCTTTATTACAGAAGGAAAAGACCAAAACTTGATTTTTAAACTCAGACAGAACTATCGCTTTTATGACGGATGGGGAGGACCTTGTGTTTAGAGATATTTCAAACGGTAATCGCTATGAAGTGTGATGGCTTACCTTCTTCATCATTATGGTCATCTAATAAATCTTTTGTTTAACACCCAGGGTCACAACCTAGAAATTAGATTTGACTAGGCTCTTAATTTTTCATTTAATATTGAAGCCACTGTTATATTTTGCCATCTTCATATAACCAATATTACTAAAAAATCACAATATTCAGTGACACACTTATCAAATACATATCTACTCTAAGTGACTCAACTTACCTTTCTAAAGTCATTTTTCCTATGCTTTTTTCTTCAGTTCTCTTTTCTTTTAAAAACATCTCCTAGCTTTAAGACTTCTCTTTTGCTTCTCCCTGTTTCTCAATTTCCACTCCAATGTCTCACTGGATGCTCTCCTTATCAGCAAACCATCAGATGCTCTAAAGCCACCAATCCAACATCTGGTCTATTTTCTCCTATAGCTAATTGTAATAATCAGTACTTCTATAGAAAATCTTCTTGTTCCATTTAATGAGCCTTTAAATGTAAACTTGAAAGTGTGGTATCTATCTCTTCTGTTTCCTTTAGTAATCATTGTTTCTAAATGGATTGTTTTATTTGCATGTTTTATACTATTTTACATTGTGTTTCCTTTTTGCTCTAAAAATAATTCAGTAATAATTAAAGTTACAATTTGGTTGTTAGGGCTAGCTAACGAGGAAACCAGGAAGTGGTTTATGCAGCACCAGAACAAACAAACGTAAGTGACTGGAAAAAAAAGACACAAAAATTAAAAAAACAATAATAGTAGTATTTTTCCACCTTCGGATTTACAAAAATACAGCAATTCAAAATATAGAAATTCAAGATTGTCTTCTACTAAAGAGAATATGTGTCTAAGTATTTCACCACAAGAGGAAACTATCAAAAGCAAACTGTAGAAGCAAGCCTGATTTGTGCACCATATTTCCTGTTTTTATAAATGTTTGGAGGTTTAATGGGTCTTTTTAATGTAGTATTTTGTATCATAGATTCAAAATCACTTAATTCTCCTCATGCTTACTTATATTAATGTTTCCCAACATGCTCCATTATGCTTATTAATAATAATGTGTCTCACCATGCTTCTCATGGTTATTAATAATAAAGTCTCTCACCCATGTTCCTTATACTTACTGATAATAATGCATCCAACCATTCGCCTCATGCTTACTAATAATAATGAAACCCAAAATACTCTATACCGCTATATTTGTGATATAGTTAGTAATAATATATCCCTCAATATTTCTTGTACTTTCTATTAAAAATATAAGCCACCATAATTATTGTGCTTATTAATCTAATGTATTTATTTATTTATTTTTCAGTATTTGGTAATGAAACAATCATATATTGGACATGGGCATCAGTGCTTTGAACCAAACAGAGAATATAACAATATGCAACCCGCCATACAACCAAAGTGTGCACCTTGTGACAGCAATGTACAGCATTGTTTTGATGATTGGTTTTCCAGCAAACTTGTTAACACTGTGGTTAACATTCCTACAAATACGCAGGAAAAACGTGCTGGCGGTTTATCTTTTCAGCCTGTCTTTCAGTGAACTTATGTATTTGGGAACACTACCACTCTGGATCCTTTACGTGAAGAATGGCCACAAGTGGGAGTGGGGTCCTTTGGCATGCAGGATAACTGGTTACATCTTCTTTAACAACATATATATAAGCATATTATTGTTATGTTGCATCTCTCTTGACCGATTCTTGGCTGTCCAGTATTCCTTGGAATCCAGAGGTTTAAGACGCCAGAGAATTGCCATAGTGATTACTTTTGTTCTGTGTTTGACAGTAGCACTGGTTCACTCTCCTACATTTATTATAAGTGATGGAGATCAAAATGATGGTCAGCATACCTGTTTTGAAACATTACCAATGTCTCCTTTGATAGCTAATTTCTATTATGCTCGATTTGTTATTGGTTTTTTATTACCCTTTGGCGTTCTCATTTTTACAAATTGTAGCATAAAAAGAAGAATACAAACAAGTGATAGCTTCACACATCAACAAAAATCCAAAGTAAAATATTTGTCTATAGCTGTAATAACCATATTTATGATATGCTTTTTACCATACCACCTTGTTCTCCTTATTAGGGCGGTAGTATTCCATATAAACCCAAAAAACTCTTGCCCTTTTGAGGAAAGAATTTACACTTCTAATACTATATTACTTTGCCTGGTAACTGTTAATAGTGTAGTTGATCCATTCATCTATGTGCTAGTCAGTGAAAATGTGAGGAAGGACATCTGCAGAGGTCTGAGAGCATGGAGAAGACAATTGTCAACTGTCAAAAGTGACAATAGCACCTACCCTCAAATTCAAAGCTCCAAAGAACTTCCTGCAGAGAATTCTTCTGTGCCAAGCACACAGTTTCCATAAGTTTTTTTTTAAACTGTGTATATACAATTCAAAAATAAAATATCCTTATAATATATATAATGAACTTTAAAGGTCTGATGGGAAGTTTGGTTCAGAAAATTATGAGAACTCAGGTTTAAGTTAGATTATGATATCTAACTAGAAAGAAAATTATGTGTGTTTTTGGATAATATTTGTAAGAATATATTTTTGAATATTTAACCTGTGAGATAATAAATAAATAAGTATAATTAATTTAACAAACACAAATTGCCAGGGAATAATTCTGCTAGCAAGCACAAGCAACTATTGGCATTCAAACTGTGTATATCAGTAGAGGCATGACATCAATCAAACTTAAAGAGAAAAAGTTTTATAATAAATTGTCCCTTTCTTAGTAAAACACATATGTACATATACTAATACAAACACATCCATAGACACATGCAAATACATCACCTACGGTTACCGCGTAAATACATTGTGATTGCTTCTTCCTAGATCTGTGCATGTAGGGTATGTGGTGTGATCTGAAAAACATGTCCAAAGTAAACATCAGTTCACTAAGCATGTGAAACAGGAAACATGCCTTTTTTGTGGCTAAATACTGTAGCGCTATTTTAACCTCACTAGGCGTTTACATGCATCTGCTTGGGGAAATTCATCCACAGCTCACTCAGTCACCGCAGGATAGTAAGCCCCACTTACAACTGGAGTAGTGCCTTTGCCTTTTATAAATGATGAGCGCCAGAGATTCTTCTTAACAACAGGAACTCTTTATTTACATATGCACATATTTAGAACTACATACATCACTTGCTTAAGGTAGACAGTTGTTCAATACATATAGTAGACTCAGTGTATAGTTACCCCCTGTGGAGGGCAATAGGATTCAGGAGCAGCTCTCACACCTCTGTGCGGGCTTTCTAACCTCTGGACATATACGTAGGGTTCACTTGCTGATTTGAGATCTGACAATGCCTGGGTATTTTTCACCCCAGAGTGTACCGGTACCTCCAGACTTACAGGATATCCCCTAAGGCCCTTTCTCCTTTTGAAAAGCTTCGCTGAAATCTTAGGACGGATGATACCCTTTTCTGGTTGAGGGGGAACTACCACTTGGAGTGGTCTGGCGTAGGGGCCTAGCTGCCCTCAGCTGACTGCAGGAATCCTCCACCCAGCTTGGTGGAGGCCTTAGGACCAAAGACTCTCCTATTTCCTGAACACTAACTTTTATAGACTTGGGGTATACTCCTCCTAGCTACAACAAAAGGTATAGCATACTTTAATACATAGCTCCACTAGGTGACGATATTGCCACATTCCTAGCAATTACACATTAGGCATATAAATATATGGCCAAACACTGCAAATACATAATAGTTTAAAAAAATTGAGTATAACCATTTCCATTTCCTTACAATAGTAAATATTTTGCAGAAAAGTGGAAACAGACATTAAGAAAAAAATTATAATAAGGTATAATACCAGATATCTTTGTTAAGCGTTATCTAAATAAAGCATAGTCCTTAATATTTTGAGAAACCAGCATCATGGAGCAACTAACTAAAAAAACAATATTCTGGGAGGGTTTTAAATACAAGAAAACCTATAGAAATATGATTCCTTATAAGAACAGTAACACTGAAAAATGAAAATGCCTCAAATTAATTTATAGTTACTACATATTCAATGTGTGCTTCCAAAAATTCTAAACTCAGACAATAAAGTATGATATTTGGCTATTTAGCTTTAAATTTGGGCTTTTCGAGCACACTTCCTAAATATTTATTATCTAAAGTAACATAGAAAACAATGGGACTGGGTGACATTTGGTTGCAATCAGATATAAAACAGACAGAAAGCAACAAAATTCATGAATTTAACTTCAAAAATAACATTTTTACAAGAGTTGTATTTGAATAACTGCCATGCCAATACAAATAGGACATTTTTTTTGGGTGTTGCTGGTCCTTTAAGGTAAGGTCGCAGTGTTGAATAAGATATAACTGGGCAAAATTCAAAATAAAATCATGAGCCAAAAATGTGACGTAGTCATGAATGTGTCATGTTTGTACACATCGCTGAAGGAGGAATGGAAATAGGTTTAAACATAGGGGGTTATTGACTAAAGTGAGAATTTCTATACTCCCTGAGGAAGTCCACACAGAGGACGAAACACATAGGAGGTTTTTTTCTGAAACATTGGACCTTTTTAACAGTAATCTTTCAAATGTGAGTGCACTCTGCTTTTATTATTAAAGAATTATTTTTACTTTCACTATTTTGTATCCACTTGTTGGAGCAGTATTTACTACACCACAAAAGGCAGCACATAATCTCAGAATCTATATCTATTACATAAAGTGAGAATTTGACTGTGAATTCTCATCACTTCGGGTGGCTACGCCCTGATTCTCTACTCCTTATTGATTAAACAGTGGATTCCCATACCAAATCCACAACCGCGTCAGAATTCCCATAGTTGTGACCGCATCAGTAGCAGTCTATTGTGTAGTGTGTGACTGTCGTTAGCTGGCAAATTCGCCACATTCCAGAGTTTGCTGAATACCCAAATATGGGGAAGTGACGAATTCACACCTTTACGAGACAATTCGGACTTTAGTCAATAACCCCCATAGTCTTCCAACAACAATACACTATTTGTGAATAAGGAAGTCAACCTCCATGGAATACATATCCAGTCATATCAGTGATAATCTTTGCAGCAAAACAGGGCCATTTAGAGGCATACTTATTAAAAGTAGAATGAACAATTAGCCACAAAATTGTCTTAAAATTCCTACCCACAAATCTGCCAATATGAGTAGGTCCTGGAGACTTGTCCCAAATATTTTCTTCTGCCTTCGATAAATACAGCTTTAATTCTTCCGAGATAAAGTTGCTGGTAAAGTTTCGATACCCATATAGACATTGAGGGTGAAATTTATAAAGCTTGAGAAGGTCGATTTCGACCTTCTCAAGTTTTATCGATGTTAAAAAACGGGTCCCGATCGAAAAATATCAATTGATACTTTTCGATCGATTTTTTTCGATCGATACTGTTTTTCGATCTTTAATCGATGGGAAAGTGCCATAAGCACTTCTAGCATGTTGCTTAACCAATAGCAGTTGGGCAGGTTTTTCTTCTCGCATTGCCAAACTTGCAAAAAGGAAGGGGAGGGAGGACAAAATGGCAGCGCTCATTAGCCCTAATCAGGGAAACTAATGGCAAGTTTTATTTCTACACTAAACTTTTTTTTTTAACTATTTGAGTTAGTGATTGGCTTAGTATAAAGGAGATTTATATGTACGTGGGCAGTTAAAGAGAAACTATAGTGCCAATATAAGGCTACAATGTCCATACTCAATCCTTTTCTCTCTAAGTCTATTATTTAAGTTCACTTATTTATTTCTTTATTTATCTATTATTAGTCAATATATGTATCCTTGCATTCCTTATTGGACAGCACTATTCAATATATTGGTGGTTTATAAGTAAAAGGCAGTTATAGTAATATTTTGCTTTAGTAACACCTGGTCCTACCAAATACTCGCAGATAATTTCAATTGGGGATCACTGGATCACTTAAACTCTAATCTAGTTGCCTCTGTATTAGGAGGAAGGCTTGGAGATGATTCAGACATTTTGTAGACCATTTAAGAACATATTTTAACTGCTTCCAATATAGTATGTCTGTTATTCTTTTAGCTTTCATTATACACAATGTACAGCTCATATAAATTCATACAAGGGCAAAACTTTTCTTTTTTAGAGAAGCAACCCCTCCCCCAATATAACTAAGTTATTTTGGGATAAGCATCACTCTCATGTCCCACAGCATATGTGATTCACTTATTGTTATGTTATTGTTATGCTTCTATTTCAATTTGACTTTTGTTAGAATCTTGATTTCCTGTAGCCAGGCTCTGATGTCATCAACTATTCTCTCCTAGCTCTGTGTGTCAGCCATTTTAGGGTTGTTATATGCTCTGGCAAATAATCATCTTTTTACCTACTGTTTATGCATATTAACAAGAATTTCAAGTTCAATAAACCCCTAATCTGGATTCTTCATACATGCCTTTTCTGTTGAGGAGTTGTCTCAGGAGCCACACACTTACAGCTTAGTTATTGAGTCAGAATAGTCACAAAGAACCTGATACTGGTCTGGGATTTCTGTGTGTACAGTTCCAGACCTTTCCTAATAGGCCAATTATAAACAATAAGAAGGTTTTGCTTACATTTCCTATACTGTTAGAGGAATCATCCAGAAATACCCCACAGTTGATATTTAATATTGTGTAGCCAGGTGGTCATTTATCTTAATAACAAAATACTTAATACGCTGCCATTAACTCCTGCATTAGCATTTCATACCCAGTCTAGCAGTTTCCCAGACCTCAGAGGGCAGGCCTCGCTTATTAGATGGAGGGAAACACATGCAGCAAAACAGTATTAGATATGTGTGGTGCACTTATCCAATTAATAAAGTAACAGGGCACCAGTGTTTCTTTTGCATGAAACAGACACACACATTTATTGAACAGGAACAGGTTAAAGGCAAAGTAGTACTTAATACTCTATGCATCCAACTCCAGTACAATCATATCATAAGGTACAATTCAATAGGGAACAGTTTTAATGTATAGTTACACCCAGAACTAATATTTACAACAGCAATGTGGATTCTAGGAGGGTTCTGGTAGTTCCCATTACTGGATGGACCTCTCAGAGATTGTCTTCTCCTTGAAGGCTAATCCCTTGTCCCTAAGCCTACTAATGTGAATCTCTACGCTGTGTATCGGTCCTATTGACCAGAATACACCAGGCAACTAGGCCCACTACACATCCTGTTGGGGTATTGAGCTACCCAGGTTGATAGCCTTGTCTGAACACTCTCACCACTAAAGGTAAGATAGAACTTGGGATCTAAACTGTGCTTAATCCCTTTTGTAGAATGTTGTTCCAGGATCCTCCTATTGGAGGGTGGAGGTCCTGCGACCCACCTCCTACACAGGCTTATGTTACTTAGGGTGGACCTAACTCACATTATATATATTATCTGTCACAATTATAGTTAATGGCAAATACCTGTTTTTGCAGGTAGGAACAAGTGAATTCTCATGCCCAAATGAATTTGCAACAACTTTGCCAATTCACTCATTCTATAGCAGTGGTCGGCAAAGTGCGGCTCTTCAGCCTCCGCTCTGCGGCTCTCGGCGCACTCTTTAGCCCCGCCCCGTAGCCACGCCCCCATGACCTCCGACGCTCCCTCCCTAAAACACTTTGCCGACCACTGTTCTATAGCGAAGTTAATTATATATATTCACTATTTAACCTATAGTGATTTCTGAACATTGTCAGGTAACTAGCATCATTGGCGTATTGTGGTGAATTCTATATAAATAGACATATTAAAGTAAAGTAATCACCCAAGTATAATGCTCCCCCAAGTATAATGCTCCCCCCACTTTTGAATCGAAAAACTGGTCTTTTTTGACATACCCAAGTATAACGCTCCTTGTAAG
>JAKJJM010020315.1:0-10833 GCA_021901965.1 Pipa carvalhoi | reverse complement strand
AATGTGACGTAGTCTAATGTGTCTAATGTGGACTAACTGTAAATGGTGAGGCTGCGTACAAGTTATCTAATCTGTAAATCTCCTGCTTCCCAGTGAGGACAAAAAGTCAACACACTGATTACACCAATAGCAATCAACAGCTTTCTGTTCTGGTGTTACTAACTAGGCAGAAAATATCAGCTCCCTTAGAACTGTATAAATCAAGCTGACAGCAAGAATTAACCCTTCCCTAAACTTTTTTTTTTAACTATCTGTGGTAGCAATTGGCTTAGTATAAAGGAGTTTTATATGTATGTGGGCAGTTATTTTGGCGCTATAGTTCTTCTTTAACAGAGAAAATATAACTAACTTGACTCAGAAGGGAATAAAGTTGTATTGTATGCATGTATAATTTTATTTATAAAGCTCCACAAATTTACGCAGCGCTGTACAATTCAGCAATACAAATATAAGACAGACATGGAAAAAGTGCATTATACAATACAAGTGAGTAACTTACAAGCATAAAATCACTTTAAGTACCAGGTCGTGATTGACAGAAGAGGATGGAGGTCTCTGCCCTACAGAGCTTACAATCTAAGTGGGAGGAAGACTTACATACACAGATGGAAGAGTAACAATACAATATTTACAAAAAAAAAAAAAATCAGTGCTAGTGCTCTATAAGGTAGGATTTTAGTTTGGTTTTAAAAGTGCAGAGGGAATGTTCCTGGCGAAGATAAAGGGGTATTGTATTCCAGATGTGGGGGGCAGAAAGAGAAAAAGGGTTTAAGGCGAGAAAGGGCAGTCTTGGTGTGCGGCATGTAAAGCTGGTTACTTTAGGAGGAGTGCAGTTGACATTGAGGAATGTATGGGCATACAAGTGAGGAAATGTAGGGAGGGGCAACAGAGTGAAGGGTATATATGAGAGAGGGTTACAAGTAGAAGACACCTTTTAACATTCATTAAGGCCATTATGAGTATTTAATAACACCTTTAGCCTTTGCAAGGCCAAATGTCTTCCAGGACTGAAAGGAGAAATATAGGCTTGTATCATCAAGGTTATTTGCAAGGGGAGATACTTACCATTGGTAATTTCTTCTGAACTTGATAACCACAGAAGTCCTCTTCTTCTCCGATTCCTCTCAGTTTTGCCAAAAAGAGCAAGCGCAGTAGCAGTTTAGAACTACTGCTCTTGCTCTTTCCAACGAAACTGATAGGGATCAGAAGGGCAAAGGATCGCCTTACCATGTGAAGTTTGATGCCCTTATTCACTACTACAATGCCATTGATTCTCATTCTGTTACTGCCATAACCATTACTTTCAGTAGAAGGTTACTTTCTAACATTACTTCTATTTAATACTTGCCAAAAATGTTTCCAGGTTATCTTTTTGCAACCTTGTTTTAATGACCTTGAATTCTGGTTCAGGTACACAACTCTAAAACTAGTCATCCCTCTAACAAAAGCCAAAGTAACGAAAGAAAAAACGGCACCAAAACAAGTTTTCCAGTTATCTAAGAAAAAGATCATGCTGTAATATTAATTTGTGGTAACATTAGATATCCATCACCATATTTTATTGCATTACTAAACAACTACATAGAATGACCCAAAATAGAAACACGCACACTGAAAATGTATGCAAAAATATCAAAAAGTTTATTAATAAACTAGACTCACAAAATTCAATAGCCAAAGATCAAATAAATAGAAAAATAGCCATCAGAAAAAACACACAAGTGAACAGACAAATAAAGACAATTAAAACTAATCTCATATAGCTGTGTATATTCCAAAATGTCAAACAATTTAACATAATATATTATACAATGTATAAGACAAATGCTCAACCTAGGTAAAGTATGTTAATTGTAATATATATATCAGTAATATGGCTATAAAGGCCTGAAGTCTAATAGAAGCAGGATATAAGGAGTGACTGCAATAAATAAATCCTGCAGGAATCAAAAAGGGACATGCAAGCCAAAGGAGGACTGGTACACAGCCAAGAATGAAGAAAACGGGACGCGTTTCGCTCCTAAAGTTTGTGGAGCTTTCTCAACCACTGGCCATTTTGTTGTCTCTAAAGTTTATTTCTTTATGAATTTTAGATATAACAACAAGGCGATGAGGGAGGACCTGAGGCAGGGAAATGTAAGGCTCTGTCGTAGGAGAATAGGATCTCTCTTTGTACATTGTAAAACAATTGAACATCTGTTATCTTTCTTCTATATTCAGATCTATAAAACACAGGACATTTTGTCTTCTTTTACATCTGTAGAACGAATTGTTCTATTTAAAACTCATAGTGATATGTCTGGGAGAAATGACATAGTAGAAGTAGTAAAGTAAAAATTCTTAAAGATGCAATAGGAGCTGCCTATTATTGTAAAAGTGTGAATCAGAATAATTTACATTTTTATATGCTGCTATATGTTGCTTTACTTCTACTCATTAACCTTTTCATAATACAGGAGATGGAAAAGATACAAAGCTCTACTCTAATATTATCTATGTGTGAGAGTGTGTCTATATACAGGAGATGAAAAAGGCTGAGGGAAATCTTTAAGTAACATTCCTTTAGAGACCTGGAAGTCTGGGTGGTCCCCATTATGAGTAGCAATTTTAAGATAATTTCAGTAAACACAGGGTTAGGAGTTTATAATCAGGATATAAAGTCAGATATTACAGGAACAGTAAAATAAAAAATAAAATTGCTATTTATTTAGCATAGCAGCTATTCGTATGCAGTACTTAGCAAATTTGAACTTCCTGATTTTTTTTGTCTGTCTCTCTGCTGGTTGTAGGTAAACTGGGTTTTTTTGGGGCAAAAACCCAGGTGTTATTTAAAGATGCAAAGCAAAGAATAGGACTGGGGGGGGGGGGGTTGTTTATCTGAAGTGAGTCTGGAGAGTTGTGCCCTTTGTGGGAGTCCTGGTGCATCTAATGCCACATTCTCCTACCTTTCTAGTTGTAAATCCTCTTGTTAGGGAGCGCATCAGAAAAATAAGCCTCCAGATGTGCTCCTCTTCCAGGCAGCTGGCATTAGTGAAGAGATATCTAGTGCCATCCTCAATATGGTGCCACCTGCTCCTTCATGCAGATCATTGCATCCTGTGCCCCTGATGTGACTAAACCCAACAACCTTCTGGACAAGTGAGTGAAGCCTCATGGCATGCAGAGGGAGGTCCCTGCTCTACTAGATGGGCTAGTGAGGCCTAGTGGGCCTCTTAAACAGGTCAGGAAGCCCCAGGTAACAAGTCTTAAAGGGCCTACACAACAATTTTTCTTAAAGATGCTCTATAGACCCAGAAGCCTACTGCATAAGAGATTCCGTAACCTGAGTCTGATGCAAAAGGGAGTCCAGCCACCTAGCATCCACAACCAGAGCCTTCTAAGGAGCCAGCACTAAAGTGGATCTTTAGACACGGTACACAGGAAGAGCCACAATTCCTGCAAGGGATTGTGAGTACCCCAGGTTGGCATCGTATACATGATTGCCAACTCTCTGCAATGTAACTATAACTATAATACTGTATATAAGAGTTTATATGTACAATATATAATGTCTGCAAATACGGTAACTGTAAATGCATTTGAGTTACTTTTATTTTTTTAGCATTACCTAAATTGAAATAACTGAACTTACAAAAAAAATAAATAAATAAGAAAAAAATTGTTCTAGCTAAAACATAAAATTCATAGAAACAGATCTGGGTCTCTAGATGGGGCTTTGCAACTTATTCCTCAGTTTATTTTACCAGCTAATCTGTACATATGTAACCTCTCCATTTAAGAAAGAAAAAAAAAGAAAAACAAATCTAGGTGTAAAAACCTCAACAACTCGAGCAGGCAACGATTGAATAACATAAAAAATATAAAGACATTAAAAAAAAAAAAAGAAAATGAAAATTTTCCAATGAGGCTTTACCTGCAAGCGACCTATAGATGTCGCTGTTCTCAGTAAATGTCGCCTAATGTCAAATAACTCACTGTTTGCACCTCGATGGTACGTCCCAAAGATGGCGGCGCCTATGGGATGCATGCTGGGGAACCTGCAGGTAAAGAAAATGTTTAAAAACCTAGATACTGTTGCAGTGAGACGGATACAGATCACGGACGCTTGTACTGGGGAACTTGCAGGTTGGCGTTGTTGTTACGTGTTGCCATTGAAAAGGATCACACAATCACGTGGGCTAAGCGTGTTTTGTAGGACTTGTGACCCTAAAATATTGTTGGAATGAGTACTGTCTCTTAAACAAAACGGGGTCCGCTCCCACCTGGAGGTTTGTGGATGGGTCAGTCGATCTGGGGTCGTTTAGATCTGCCAGAAGCTGAACAGTGTCATTGGTAAAGGTTATTTATACAATAAGGATCTGTCCCAGTCAGGTGTAAAGTCTGAGCCAAACACTGCTCTGCTCATATATCTGTCTGCGTCACTTAGTGCTCATTAACGCACCTGAGCCAGACAATCAAACAAGAGCAGTCCTACAGGCAGGTCAAGGTCACATTTAGATAAAAGCAAGGTCAGGGTCAACTGAAGAGCAAATAGAAGTCAGTAGCAATGACTATTATTCCACTGGAACTGAGCCATCTCCCCACAACTTGTTTTCTATAGAATCTGATACTTGAGTGCAGGCCCTCTCAGGAATCTTTTAGTAGGGCAGTAGCTCCCATTTGAAGCTGCAGACATTATCTATGTATCTTAACTCTAATAATGTCACCTGAACTGTTGGAAAAAAGAAACTTGCAACCATTACTCAATAAAAAAAAAAAGTGTTTTATTTATAGGAGTTACTCTTAATTCAGACTTTTAATAGGCTTTTATGTTAGGGATGTTGAATGCCCTCCAACGTTTAATGGAAGTTTTTTTGCATACTTATCCCAATAACACAATTAGACTTGTAGTCTACAGAGCTGTACGACATGTTTGGCATTGTCTGAGCATTGAGTCCTTTCTTTAGGTCCTTTTTTACATCCTCTGAGTTAGTAAGTCCAACCGCTTGTAAGAAAAGGCATTCTATTGATTTCTAAAACATTAATATAAATTCATTGTATAGTCAGTTCTGTCCCCACATGAGGCGAATGAAGGTGTAACTGGCTGGTGGATAGTGACTGGGAGACTCTTACCTTCGTATCCAGAATGTGGAGCAGACAGGACCAGAGCAGACTCAGCTTCAGTAGATTTAGATGCAGTTACACAGCGATGGGAATCAGAATGTGATTTATTCACCTTAGACATGGCTATAAACACTGTTACAATACTGTGCTTATCTGTGAAGTAGATTATGCTGTAGCTGCTTTCCTTGAAGAAAACTTGCTGCTGCTGCTACTCTCGTTGTTGAAGTAGAAACTTTTGCGGAAGCTGGTGTTGCTAAGGTCAGAAATTGATTCTTCAACTAGCCCAATACATGCTCCAGTCACAGTAGCATAAGAAAATATAAAATGGAAGCAAGAAGTGACACAGCACAGGGCTAACTCCAACCCCCCCCAGAGAGAAACTTCATGGACAAAGACAGAGGGAGTGTATGTAGATTCTAGCCAGCAGATAGCAGTGCAGCAACATTACATGGGAGATAACAGAGAATGGATAGCAATGATATAAACAGCTGAATAACAATACATATATAACTGAAGGGAACAGCACATAGTCTGAATGGGTAACTACAGCTGACCTAGAAAACAATTGGATGCATTTGCAGTACTCAGTTGATCAACAGAATTGCAGATGTGAAACAGGCCTTACTCTTTAAAGGACCGTTTACACCAGAAAAGAAAAAAAACTCAGTTTGGAATGTCATTTATTCTACATCATACTTGCAACAATGATATATTTAAATTACAGGTTTGTATTGCTTTGTGTTTATTTTTTATTCGATAGGTGCAGCCCTCTTTCATCTACTAAGTATACGAACCCCCACTCCACTCCATTTTCTATGGAGCTTTAGATTATGCAAAGTCCTGAAGGGCCCTGTGAATCCCAATCTACATTATTGTTTCTTTTTACAAGTATTGCATAGGAATAACTTCCATGTTAATTCAAATTACCTTTACCTTTTCTGGTGTTGAACCAAAAATTGATAAAAAAAATGCTGCTTATGCTGCAGTCTGTTAAATTCATTTTGTTTTTGATTCTTGTTCCACAGACTTTGGTCAGACTGAGTGAAAACTCGGTACTGGCACACTTAAAGTGGCGCGGTTTTCAGACAAGTACTTGCTGTCTGAAGGTAAGATGTAAAGGAGTTTGCCTTTGTAAATATTATCAGTTCCTTAGTAATTTAACATGTATGCATCACTTAGAATAACTCCAAGGCTGTTTATAATTGGATACAAATAATGTATATTTCATTGTTTCCCACTGGAAAAAAATGCAGTTGGACTTGACTTTTAATTTGCATGGATTTTTATAATTATATGCTTCTCTGTTCAAGCCATTGTTTATTTTTCTTTTCATATCCTAAACTATCTCTCTTCTGCTGTTTACTTTACCTGGTTTCTAGGCACCCTAGCAACCAGATGGTCATTGTTATTTAAACAAGAGAAGTAAAAAGCAAAATGTTAATTAAAAAGAAAAAATGCGATGAGGACTAATTGGAAATTATCTTAGAGAACCGTTGCTGTCATCTAAGGCTTCCTATGCATTTTGTGATATTCTGTTTTTCCCATGTGCCAATGTGTAGAGATGCCTGGGAACAGCTTGCATGTGTATACTGTTTAGCAATGTAGATCAGCATTGAGGATTTTTTTCCTGCTCCTTTTGTAACTACACAGCGGCCCTGTTTCACTATATTGTACCTTTATAACAGAAAGATATAGGGATCTATTTATGGAAGGTTGAAAAGTTGTTGCGTAAAGGTGTAAATTCACATTTATTTGCCACTTCCCCATATTCATGTATTCAGCAAACTCTGCGATGTGGCAAATTTGAAACCAATACCCGCAGCTTATGACAGTTGTGGACCTATGGATCACTTTGCACCACTTTGTGTGCACATGTAATTCATCTATTTATCAAGCATCGCAGTCTGTTGCAGTAGCGAATTTGACATGGTGTACTGTGTTGCATTCCCCAGTTTTACTTTGCCAAATCAAAGTGTCGAATTGGGACTGATTGTGGGGCTTTTACTTTCCAACTGACTACGTCGCACTACTCGAGACAGCTACTGAGGTGTTTGCTCCTTCACTAGGGGGAATCCTCTATTGAATTCTCACTTTATTGAATAAGCCCATATTATTATAATTCAAGATGATGATATGCAATAAATACTTCCTTGAACTCAAGTGTCCATTACCGTGTTTCCTCAAAAATAAGACGGGGTCTTATATCAAGTTTTGCCCCTAAAGACGCACTAGGTCTTATTTTAGTGGGATGTCTTATTTTTGGGGAAACATTGTGCTAGTACTGTATTTTGGGGAAACACATTACCAGTACAGTATATTTCTCATACATTATTTTCAGGGGAGGCCTTATATTTCTAAGCTTGGAAAAAAATTGCACCAAGTCTTATTTTTGGGGGATGTTTTATTTTTGAGGAAACACGGTATAAGTTTTCCAATTCTATATCTGGATGCTGAATTACTCCTCTAGTTTTTAATATGTCTCTTGGAAAATCCATTTTCCCTTCCCTAGTAATGGGAAACTTAGGCACCAAAAAAGGGTAAGGATTCTTTGGCAGGGAGAATGGATAGTAAAGGGGTAGGGGAAACCAGCATTTTCCCCCACTCTGTTGTGTGTGAGAGCAAGCCAAACTGATTCTCAGCTGATTAGAATAAAATAACCTATATTAGAAATGTGCTGAGGAGAAAAATGTTTACAAAAAAAAAAATCAACCGTTTTACATCCTCTTTAGTAGTGTTAAAGTAAAAGCAGCTGGGCTTGATCCTTAAATGTGAAGTTCCAAATGTTTTTTTTTCCCACTACAGAATCGAGCCGCCAGAGTACGTGTGGGGAAAGGAGACAAACCTGTGACCTATGAAGAGGCCCATCCACCTCACTATATTGCACATAGAAAAGGCTGGTTGTCTCAGCACACAAGTGAGTGGGTTGGTAAAAAAGAAACTTGCTAGTTGAAGAGGCATGGCAGCACTTCCTGTGTCATCCCTGAATTTGAAATCCTATTTTTTATTTAGGTTGCACCTCTGTCTGTTTGTTGCAGCTAAATTGGACATTCCGGGGCACTTCATGAATATGTTTCATGTAAAGTTCCATAGTAAACAATATGACCAGGCAACACAAAATGCCTCAAATGCATTTATAGTTAATATGTATTCAACATATGATTTCAAATAATCTATGTTGTTTATAGAAAATAAGATATTTAGCTTTAAAAATTGTACTTTAGGGCACACTTCCTGTATATGATTAATGTAAAGCACCATAGAAAACAATGAGACTGGATGAGGTCTGTTTAACAACATGACTACTATCAGTAAAAATAAGGATAGATGGAAAAAAATAAAATTTGAGCATTTTACTTCAAAGATAACATTTTTACAAGTACTGTATTTGAATAATGGTCATGCCAATCCATGTGGGAATTTTGATTTTTTTTTCTGTGTTTCTGGTCCTTTGAAAGATACAAGATTAGCAAGAAAGAAAATGAACTGAAAATAGTACAGATTGGGAAGAAAACTTAAATGATAACATTTTGCCAGTGTTGTGTAGCAATTACTGCTATTCCCATTCATAAAACTACTCCTGCAAATAAATTTGCATGCTCCTTTTTTTTAGCCAAAAAGACACTCATTACATAGCTTGTACAAGATGTGCATTAGCTGAAGTGCCCCCCAGTGTCTGTGCATTAGTCCTAACACTAAATGTGGCCTTGGGGGATAAATGGATCACACCTGCTTTTCTCTATGCTTGGGTATGATCGCATCCAGATTTAACCATCATGCTTTCTCTGGCACCTGTGCTTGTCATTCACTTATGAATATTCTGGGATTAAGTAACATATCTTTTGTGTTGTATTGTTCCTAAAGTTTACATTTTAACACATGACATCATAAATATTGTAGAAATTTTGCTATAGTTAATGTTAAATTACCCGCATACTTTACTAGGACCACTAACACCCTAACCTAAGAAGTCTTTGATTTATTTTTCCTGATAAAGGCATTGTAAATGCTACACATAGTTGTATCTTCATTCTCTTTAGGCTTTAAGCAAACCTAATCTGCTTCTAGCTTTACTTAATTTGTCAGCCATATATGTATCGGGATGATATGGCCACATTCAGGTGACCAAGCTTGGATCTAGTTTGTTTTGAGGGTATTGTCTGGTGTCCATGAATAAGAAGAAGGTATACAGAGTTGGAAAGTGTACTGCAAGGAGAAATATAGTTTGACTGACACATAATTTATGGTGGAAGGTGAATCCTAATATAATCTTATGCGGGTGGTTTTTAACTGTATGTAGCAGCAGGTGGTAGTGAATGAAATTCTATTTTAAGTACACATATTTAAGTGCATTATATAGTTATTTTTAACCCTCCTTTATGCACCCACTCTCTTTTTTAGGTAACTTGGATGGCGAAGGTAGCGCAGCAGAACGCACCATAGAGGATGTATTCATCCGTAGGTTTATATTTGGCACATTCCATGGGTGTCTGGCCAATGAGATTGTGATTAAGCGCCGGGCCAATCTCCTAACCATCTGTGCTATCTTTATCCGTAAGCTGCCTGCACAGAAATTCTATTTCCTGATTGGTTACACAGAAACACTTCTCTCCTTCCTATACAAATGCCCCGTCAAAATGGAGGTGCAAACAGTAGAGGAGAAAGTTATTTACAAATACATTTAAAATTATATTAGGGAGGTAGGAGCATTCTTGCAAACAATCTACATCTTGTGGAATGTACAGAAAACAGCCCTGTGTAGTATGGTCTTTTAGTCTACAAGAATAAAAATGGATTCATTTCCTGTAAGGGCACTGTCAGCAAATCTTATATCCTTACTGTATAATGCTGCTACCATCTTCATTTATTGACCCATCAGAGTTTACTCTTCACTTGGTTTCCTGTACTACTTTACTTTCCTTGGCTCTCCTAAAACATCTCTTGTGTTTACTCAAGTCATAAGAGAATTAGTACTTGTCCATAGACTTCTGTGAAAATTTGTATGTGCAGTGGGAGAAGGAAGCAACTGATTTGTATTACATTACGTATGATAAAGGATGAACAATACTGAAACATGCACAGGGGCATGATGTTCAGTTGAATGTTGTACAGTTTTGAGAAGCTGCATTTAAAATAAAGACTGTAGCATTTCAGAAAAACAAACCCAGGTCCTAAATGATGAGCTTCATTTTTGTAAAGTATAATAAACTATAAAAAGACACAATTTGATCATCGCTGCATTTATTATTTTTTGCACCATTTTCAGAGTGAAAGTTGTGATAATGAATGTAGCAGTATGGGAAAATGTAAAGAAAATAGCAGTCTGACCAATTCCAGTAGCGTGACTACTTGTGTTTAATATAAACCAGTATCGTGACATGTTTCGGGCTAGAAGCTCTTTTTTCATCATTTGAGATCATAGACTGCTATTTTCTTTATATTGTGTGAATTCGTGCAAAGGTGGAAGCATTGTGTAGCAGTGGCTTGAAGAATCATCTTTTGCATCCAGTGAAGCAGGATCCTCCTTGATTAGCTGTATGGAAAAATGGCCCACGTCATGATGTTGACATGCACTACCTTGCCTTGCTGGGAATTTAAAGTGGACCTATCACCTCCTGATTTTTAACTGTTTTACATAGTGATTATATAACATAAATGAAACAGTTTGGGGGGGAAAAATCGTTAGGATAGTTAAGTTATACTCACTGTAAACTTGTCCCAGCTTGAAACTGT
>JAKJJM010020292.1:0-20264 GCA_021901965.1 Pipa carvalhoi | reverse complement strand
GACTGCGTGGGGACCCCGAGTAGGTAGGCCACATATAAGCCGCACCGGACTATAAGGCGCACACGTGATTTTAGGGAAAATTTTAGTCTTTTAGGTGCGCCTTACAGTCCGGAAAATACGGTAGTCGAAAATAATTTTTTTCACCTGAAAATCGGGCAATAAGGCTAAATATTATGTTTTTGACCTTTCGCTCCCATTTTTCACCCGAAAAATCTAAACCCTGAGTATCAGGTGAAAAATGGTCGAAATGGGGGCAAAGAGGTTGAAAACATAATTTTCAACTTTAGTAAATTTCACCCCTAAAATACCAGTAACTAAATAAAAACTTCCATTTGGATTAACATGTCAGTTATTCAAATACAATACTGGTAAAATGTTCTCTTTGAAGCTAAATTCACAAATTTGACTGCTTCGGTTTGTTTTTATCTTTAGTGATAGCAGCCATGTTGTTAAATCAGATTTCACCTAGTCACCCAGATCCATAGTTTTTCTATGCTACTTTAGATAATACATATTCAGGAAGTGTGCCTAAAATCCATTTTTAAAGCAAAATAGCTAAATATACTTTATATACTCAAATTATAATTTTTGAATGGACAGGTTCATATGTAGTAACTATAAATACATTAAAGGCATTTTGCATTTTTTGTTTTATTGGACTCTTAAGCAATTGTTGCACCTACTATTTTGTTTTTCTGTTTTTATAGTACCTACTGATTATAACTGTACAACTGATACAGGTTTTTGGAAAATTATGGGTCCCACTTAAGCTCTTATTATTGCTCTACGCTGTACAGTGTTTGGGCAAGTTTTGATATATGTAATATTATTTTTATTGTATGTGTTTCTCCTCCTATATACAAAGATGCTGGCGCTTTACAAATCAGTTATAAGGATTTCACCCTTTATCAAATAACTCTATATGTATTTATGTTGGTAATGAGGGTGCAGGTAAAACATCTCTATGAAAGCACAATAAGTACTATATCTTTTTTAAAAACGACATTTTATTTTTTCAGTACAGATTTACAGAACAGTGTACCTTGTTTGAGTGGACAAACAAAGCTTTTCAGGAAAAACATCTCTATGAAAGCACAATAAGTACTATATCTTTTTTAAAAACGACATTTTATTTTTTCGGTACAGATTTACAGAACAGTGTACCTTGTTTGAGTGGACAAACAAAGCTTTTCATAATAGTGTCCTCAAAGTTGCACCATCCAACTGGTATTAAATACCCTCAACAGGACATAAACCTTATTCATACTGGTTATTAAGAAACACGTCATTGAAGTTATGATATGGCAGCAGATGTCAAGATATTAAGTGGAGGTTTATCAACAGAGCTGGAGGCTGGTGGATTTTTGATACAGGTATGTATGTGTGTATATTTTTATTTATATAGCTCCACTAGGTTACGCAGCGCTGTACAATCCAACAATGCAATTAATTATAATACAGACATATGGGAAAAGTGCTTAACAAACAACACGTGAAGTAAATTACAAGCATATAATCAAGAAGATACATTACTGTAAGTGCCAGGCCATGATTGAAACAAGGGGATGGAGGTCTCTGCCCCATAGAGCTTACAATCTAAATAGGAGGAAGACCTACATAAACAGGAGGGTAATAAGTGCAGTAACATAGTGTCAGTTCATTAGCCTATAGGTGCCAATTAAATAAAAAAATAAATACAAATTAAAATAAATAGTTGTTTCAAGATAAAATATAGACATGGAAACCAGTGCTAATGCTCCAAGAGGTAGGATTTCAGTTTAGTTTTAAGATATTGATGGATTGCTCCTGGCAAAGGTAGAGGGGTATAGAATTCCAAAGATGAGGGGCAGCAAGAGAAAAGGGTTTAAGATGAGAATAGGCGGTCTTAGTGAGGGGTTCATGAAGAAAGTTGCCTTGTGAAGAGCGGAGTTGACAGCTATGTGTATATGGGCAAACAAGGGAAGAGATATAGGGAAGGGCAACAGAGTGAAGTGCTTTGAATGTTAAAAGTAGGACACTGTAAATAATGTTTTTTAACTGGGAGCCAAGGAGCAGACAGGAGTTGGGAGGGAGACTTCTGGGGAGAGAGGGAGAAAATTCTAGCAGCAGAATTTAGAATAGACTGGAGTGGGGAAAGATTGGAATGGAAGCTGGAAGGCCAATTAGAAGGGCATTGCAATAGCCCAAGCTCGATAAGACGAGGGCAAGCATGAGGGTGTTAGCAGTAGCGTGAGAGAGAAATGGATGGATCTTGGCAATGTTCCAAAGGAAAAATCAACAGTTTTTAGCAGTGGCAGCAAAGTGCTTAGAGAAGGAAAGAGCAGAGTCAAAAGTCACCCCAAGACAACATTCCAGATGTAATAGGGTTGATGGAAATGGAAAAGGGGGGAGTAGGACCAGGTTTAGGCGGGAAAATAATCCGTTCTGTTTTTATCAAGATTTAATTTGTAATATCCACAATGTCTTTTAATACACTTCTAATATGCATTAAGGTTACTTTGCAATATACATCATTAGATGATTAAAGACCAATTCATTTCAAAGATTTAATTGAGATATATATGCTTTATAATACACCTGAATGTCCAAAAAGGGCATTACCTTAAAATATATGTAAGTCTCATCTGTACTAAGGTTATTTACGTAATAAAAGGGCTAGTTTTCATTGCCTGAAATATCTATCTGCTTGTTCATAGCTGATTTTTTTTGTTAAAGGAATATGAGTGCTGATCATTACCTTTTTCTTTTATCTGAGAGACCAGTTACAACAGGAACTGTTAATTGAGATTTGATGCCCATAAAATCATGCCATCTAGCATTTTGTAATGTTTCCTTGTTTTGTTTTTTTACATAGGGTGACCCGCTATGGAGTGCCAGACTTCTTAAAACTAATCCTCTGGCTATAAAAAATGTACACACAAGGTAGGATTGTTTTTGCTAACATTGCATAAAAAATGAAATACATTTATGATTAAAAGGAAGATTCTGAGCCCAATTCTTTGAGGAATGTCATGTGCACATGTATTCCATTGTGGTAATATGCATTTAGGTCTTGTTCCGTCCTTCTTTGGCCTCTCAATGGAGCAAGTAAAGATGGGCAGAAGAAAATATGCAAAGTAGAAGGAGCCACCTCTCTATTTTTTGTGTCCATTCTCTCTAGCAGAAGGCTTTATCCCCATGATGCCTGTGTCCCACAATGTAGGACAAGTGAATAACCTATTCTGTTGTCTTGTTCACAAGAGTGGTGGAAAGAAAAATATAAATAATTATTTAAATATTACATATATATTAAAATAACTTTTATAGAAAAACATTTATTTCAGTTTCCTTAAGAGTGGAGCAGATGTCTTGAGTACGGCAACTTATCAAGCAAGCATTGAAGGCTTCCAGAAACATCTTGGACTCAGTGTAGATGAAGCAGCAGAACTTTTCCATGTAGGAGTTAGATTGGCTGAAGAGGCTGTTGCAGAGTATAATTTGCATGCACCAGGTAAAACACACTGGCTATACCCTGACTCTATAAAAACAAATGCTCCTTAAAATGTAAGGGGAAAAAAGACAAAAGCTAAAGGTACATTTATATATATCTCAGATACAAAACAAATGTAGCATCAATTGTATTTGCATCCAATGACTTCTCATGAAAATAAACGCTTGGCAAACACACTGAAACTACCCTGGTCCTGTAAAAAGATACTGTACTATGTATAGGCTACTGTTCAAATTTAAGTGCGTGACCACATTAACCTATTTCCTCTGTTGATTGTTGAGATGTCACAAATGTGAATTTAATCTACTCATGCTTGTTTAATTGCAGTAATTCTAGACGTGTCTCAGGTTTTCAGCAGAATATTTTATACAAATTCACAAAATGAATAAGTTATTCTAAGCAAAGAAGACAATATTTCTAAGAAGCTGTGCTTGACTTGATTGAAGGCTGACTGAAATGCCAGAAGTATCTATACTAAACATATATTCTAATAAACTGTTTTGTGTTTTTGTTGGTGTGCAGTAAAGAGATATCAAAGAAAATGTGATAGGAGAGAGAATACTGAGTGATGGATACCCTGTAATGCTATTTAGTCTACCCAAAGTGAATTAAGTATTAAAAAAGAACTTTTGTAACCCTGCCTCACTTTGGTGGAATAAATGGGATAAGTTCCCTCCTGAAATGAATATTGAGGGGTTTTCTTTTTTTCCTTATATATGGTGATGTTGGCAGACATTCAGGGACCTGCACTCTGTAAGAATTTTACTGAATAGAGTATTTTAGTGTGTACATCTCCTTTATAATTATCTTGCCCTGTAATTCTAACCCTGCCTAACATACACAGCTTACATGATAAGCAGAAAATAAGACTAAACAGTACAGAAGAACTTTTCCTGACTTTTTAGTTTTTCTTTAACTATTTTTTTTTTAACTTTATACCTTATTTTAGACACAGAAATTACCAGTAATAACCCTCCTATAAGTTACTTACAAATATATGGAATTGGAAAATCTGTAATCTTGTTTTATTTGTGTTTTTTGTGCAGACAGAAGAAACATTTTAATTGCTGGGTCTGTAGGCCCTTATGGTGCATTCCTACATGATGGCTCTGAGTACACTGGGAAGTATGTGACAAACATGTCTATTGAGGTATGGATTAAACACTCAACAAACTGTTTTACCTGAAATTATGATGGAATGCATGAATGAACCGGTTATGTCTTCTGTATTAACAACAAAGAGGGGGGAATTTGGGAAAATAAATGGTATTCCCTGACCAAGGATAATCTGGGGATGTGATTGGGAGGAAGGAGTTACCTATATAAACACTAATCTCCTACTCTAAAGCTAAGCCTAGTTCTAGGGATAAGGGCTTAATACTAATACTAAGACAACTGAAGTAATGTAATTTTCCTCTCTTTTTTTAGGCTTTAAAAGACTGGCACAGAGTTCAGATGCAGTGCTTAGCTTCTGCTGGGATTGACCTGTTTGCCCTGGAAACAATTCCTAGCCAAAAAGAGGCTGAAGCACTTCTGGAGGTGCTAAGGGAGTTTCCAAATACCAATGCCTGGCTCTCATATTCTTGCCAGGTTAGTGGCAGTTATGTCTATATGTGCAGAATATTTTATGATAAAGATTGCAACAGCATGACAAATATGACTTTTTTCTTGTTGTTCTTCCTGTATAGGGTGGGTTGATCTGAATTAACACCCATTGAAAACCTTAATGTTTAAGTTGTATTTGGCTGAAGAATAACCATTTTTATTTATTCTTTGCTTCCTGGTTCTGTGTTGATCCAGGCTCTGCTCTCCTGCAGGGTTATTGCCAGTTGCTTCTGGATATCCACCATTTTCAGTTAGTCTTAACCACTTTCAATTATATTTAATCTGCTGTGTCAGCACTTTAGTGGTCTGTGCAGATCACTGCAAATACAATTAACAAGTAGTATGGTAACATAGCTTGTGATATATTGTACTTCTGCTGGGATTTGTACAGGTAATGCCAGTTCAAAATGAAATATTTGGTTTCCACAGAACTAGGGTATACTTCAAAGTATACTTTAATTTCGTAAATATGGTACATTAAGTTTAACCCAGTTACCTTGAGCAGTCATTTAATCCTCCAACTCTAAATTGTACTCTGCTGAAGAGTGTGCTTTAATGGTTAGGGGATGGCTGCAAGTATTGAACAGTTAGATTACAACATACCTAAAAGCAAATCTTATTTGCAGAATGCGTCTTCTACTAGTTATGGGGATCCATTTGAAAAAGCTTTGAAAATTGCTCATAGATCCAAACAGCTAGTGGCAATTGGAGTCAACTGCTGCTCGCCAGAACTTATTAGTCCATTTTTGGCTTCTGCTAACAAGAATCAAGAACTTAAAATCGAATGGATTGTGTATCCTAACAGTGGAGAGAGCTGGGATCATAATTTGGGGTGAGTATGTTAAGTATAATTAAAGCTTTTTTTGTTTGTCAAGAGTACAGCTGTGGCCACAAATATTGGCATCCTTGCAGCTTTTACTGATAATGCAATATTCCTTCCAGATTTATTTGAAATTTCAAGAAGATGATTGTCCTTGCTAATTTAGACTGCACCCAGATCTAATATGTAACTGAATAGAAGAATTGACTGCAATCCCTTATCAGATACGTGTATGATCAGTTTAACCCTCCAGGGTACTGGTCCTTGACCCAAAAGTGGTAGGGTACTGGGAAAAGGGATCCTTAGGTATCTGTAATAAAACATGTAAAACATCCCATACTAATTTCAAGTTAAAAAATGGAGGGGGGTCCAAGTCATGACTACTGTGGTTTTTAAATCCTACAGACAGTCAGCATTTAAAAATTACACTATGCCAGATTCTACATCGCCAACCATGTTGACCAACTAAAAATGGTAGCTGTATACTTATACAATAGTGTTATCTTTTATAAAGGTGCTACCCAACACAGGAGACTATTTCAAATATTCTGCGGAGTATTCACCTTCCTCCAGCGATGCCTCTCCACACTATTGGGGTAAATTTAAGCGCGACGGCTCTTCTATGAGAAGAGCCGTCATGCTTAAACTTACATCATCACTGTGGAGGAGGCAGCGCTGGAGGAAGGTAAGAATGCGGTCATCAAAAGAGCCATATCTGGCTCGCGAGTCATAGGTTCCCGACCCCTGATCTAAAGCGATGCAGTTTATTGCAAGATAATCTATACTATACATAATTAACATTAATTTTTTTGGAGCATAAACTCAGATGTATTGCTGTCCGTTGATTGTTTTTTTGCGGCTGACCATGTTAACTTTTCATATGCAAAAAGATTATTTTTTGCTTCATTTTTGCTTTATTTGGTGCATAGCTACTTTGTGCATTGTTTTCCTCTGACCTGGAACAAATATTTGCTTTCCCTTAATTCAAGTTTTGCAAATCCAGTCAATGACTGCCTTTTTTTGCTTATTACTATAATGCTATAATAAAATACGCACATAATATAGACATTTTTTTCCTTTATGAGCATTGCATAGTTACCACCAAAGTTAGAATCTGGTTCACTTGATCCATTTGCTTGTTTAATGTGTTCTCATCAACATACAAGCACAAATAAGCAATGCCAAAGAAAAATCCATAAAATTGTAATTCAGCACTGCAATAGATTTGTTTTCTAATTTATATTTGTAGTAGGAAAATGTCCAACTGCATATATTTTTTACTCTCCCATAGATGGCAACAGTGTAATACAGAAATAACACTATCTACCCATGCTCTAGAATGGGTTAATCTTGGTGCCAAATGGATTGGTAAGTTTTATACTCTTTGATGACCCATTCAAAATGGGTTAAACCCTACAGTTTGCATTATTACACACCTATCAAATCTAGATAATACCTCAAAATGAAACATAAATTTTGTTTGTTTAAAAATCATTCAGATTTAGGGGGTCATTCCGGAAACTCCAAATTTTCCGTCCCGAATTCACAGATAGCGAACTCCCATTATAGAGTCGCGTCCGTGACAATTTTACCATTATAAAATCGCAACCGCGACAATTTCTTAGTCGCGGTCGCAATTTTATAATGGGAGTTTGCTATCAGTGAATTCGGGACAGAAAATTCGGAGAATGACCCCCCAAGTGAGAGTGTCTTAATAGGGCAAGCTTCTTTAAAAGCAGTATTTCTTCCAGCTAAAGAAGGTGCGTGTGTGTGTAATAATAATAATTTTTAAAGATACATTTATGCGCTAATACTCTTATTTACTATGTGACATTATAATATCATACTCATGCTCTATGCCCATGCAGTTCCCCATATGTACCATATATTATTGCATAATAGCCTGTCATGATGCGGTTTTCTGTTTCAGCAAAAGTCCATTTCATGCTATAAACACCCATTGGGTGTTTAGAACATAAAAATCTTTGCTGTTTTGGAAGTGCTTGGTAACATACTGAAAGTATCCATATCTAATTGATGTTGTGAAGTCAAAGGGGGTCATTCCTGAAAAGGCGAATTTCCTGTGCCGAATTCACTGACAGCGAAGTCCCATTATAAAGTCGCGACTGCAACAATTCTTCCATTATAAAAATTGTTGCAGTCACAATTTTATAATGGGACTTTGCTATCAGTGAATTCGGCATGGGA
The DNA here is from genome assembly GCA_021901965.1 of Pipa carvalhoi. Classification (NCBI taxonomy): domain Eukaryota; kingdom Metazoa; phylum Chordata; class Amphibia; order Anura; family Pipidae; genus Pipa; species Pipa carvalhoi. Next base: position 12,141 of record JAKJJM010020292.1, on the reverse strand, counting down.
AATTCGCCTTTTTCCGGAATGACCCCCTTAATATGGAGTTGATGAATAAAATTTTATCCCCTATATTTTTCAGGCCATTAGTTAGAACTTCTCTGGCATTAAATGGTTACTCAAGACTCTACTGCCAAACTTGGTCCACCCCATATTTTTACCCTTTAATAAAAGGATGGATGTAACAGGATACAATATTTCTTAAAAATTTGATTGGAATAAATTCCATTTTACTTTGTGAGATTACCCTTCGGTTGTGTCAGGCTATTTATTTTTATCTTTCAGGTAGTGAATTATATTCATGATTTGCAACTGGTTGAAATCTTAGGCCACCTTTTGTTTAGAGCTTATCCTATTCCTTTTTCCCCCCTCATACAGGAGGCTGCTGTAGAACAACTCCTAATGCTATTGACTGTTTGAGACAGATTCTGAGGCCCTTGTCTCCAGCTGTACATTAGTGTGGTATGAAATAAATATTGCTTTTGTTTTTGTGCTTCCTACTACTCTTTTAGGTTCAACCTATTTCTCTCCTGGTAGTTAATGATAAGTCCAATTTCTTTTTGTTTATTCAATTGTATTTAAATGAAGTAACCGGCGGTAACTGTACAAGCTGCCAGAAGGTTGTCAGTTATTGTTTTGGTCTACTTATGTATGTTATAAGTCCTTTACTTTCTGTGCAGGGCTATGTTCCACTTGTTTCAAAGCTGTAAAGACCTCACTATTCCCAACAAAGCCAGGAAGAGACCTGTCAAGCCGGTCCAGTCAAGCAGACTTCAGCAAGGAAGATATGAACATATGTTAAGTGTTACATTCAGATGGCTGGGAACATATCCAATGTTGTATACTGCTTCCAGAAAATTCTTTTAGTTAGGCGGGTGAAACCTAATAAACAACTGCCAAACCGTATGGATCTGTAGCACAAAAGCAAGTGTTAAAGGCTAGCTTTTAGAAATACCTTATTGTTGTTACCAATTTCTGATATTGTTTGCAAAATTTATTTTCATTACCAAAATGTTTTAGACTGGACAAATAAAGGCATGGCTACCTAAATATTTTTCATTTAGAATTAAAGCATGTGATATTTCTCTTTCCGACTCTGCCACCAGTATAAATTATAAACACTCAATTTTTATATTCACCAAAGTGAATTTTGTACGCGGCAAAATGTAAGGAGAGAGCTGCTTTGCCAGTGCAAGAAACACAGTCACAATTTGCTTCAACATTTTAAAGGTTTTGATTTATACAATTTGTTTTAATTTTTTATATTTTCAATGAATCACTTCCATGTAAGTTAATTTGCATAAAGAGATCTATTTACTTGCATAAATGTATTAAAGAAGAACTATAGCAGCATAGCATACTTACCTGATCTATCTAGCAGCAGTACACTAAGGGCCACATTCCCATATCTCCAAATGTGCCCGATCGAATTCATTTCCATGAAGTGCATGAGGCGCGCCACTGAAATTGTCATGGACGCGCCTCAATGTGCTTGAAGAACAGGTGAACAGCGGCAGAAAAAACTGCTCGCCTTTTCTTCTAGCGCGTATTGAGGCGCGTCCGTGACAATTTCAGCCGCACGCCTCATTCACTTTGCGGAAAAAAATGAATTAAATCGGGCACATTCGAAGATACAGGAATGTGTCCCTAAGTATGTGTGTATGTGAGAGTACACTAAGTGTACTGCTGCTAGATCAGTATTCATCTGACAATCCACAGCCCAGGATAGTCAGATGAATACATCGCTGCTGCAGCTCTCTTCCTGGTTATGTGGGAGCGAGGTTCCTCCCATAGACCTGACCCCTCCCGAAGTTCACCAAACTTAACCAACTGCACATGTGCAGATGTTTTTTTCCGATTTGCGCATGTGCAGTCTGTTAAGTTCGGTGAAATGTGGGAGGGGGGCGAGTAGTATGTGACGTTTGATGTCACATACATAAGACAGCTGCAGCAGCGATGTATTCATCTGACTATCCTGGGCTGTGGATTGTCAGATGAATACTGATCTAGCAGCAGTACACTTGGTGTACTCTCACATACACACAGTTAGTGTACTGCTGCTAGATCTATCAGGTAAGTATGCTATGCTGTTATAGTTCTCCTTTAATAAAATGATTTGGAGATTCCAAACTGTTCTTCTGCCAAATACAATCTTGAATATCAGGCAGAGATACCAAAAAACAGTGCCCTCCAGTGGCAAAATTATGTTTTTTAAAGAATAATTAAATAAGGGCTGTCAGCAAGAGCCAAAGTCGAAATCAGGCAAGGTCAGTACACAGGATTACAGAACAAGAAAAGGCTTTGTCAGGAAACAGGAGACCATATTAGGCAGGAAATACAGGTAGGGGAATCCTTATATAGTCTAGTTATTAACAAACAAGTAGCCACTCTGCTGACAAGTGAGTAGCTGGTTAATTCAGCTGTAGCCCAGCAGAAAACTAGAACACTGCTTTATTCTGGCCCATAAATCTTACTGGCTGAATAGCACAGTGAACATAGCAACCAAAAATGGAGTAGCAGGTAGGTATTTTGAATCCAGACAGGACAACAGGCAGATCCATGACAGTTACTAGTTTTTGTTTGGTCACAAGTCTTTTTCTACTATAATAATTGTTCAAGGTTGGATCTAGAACAGACACAAAAAGCTGTCTACTAGATGACTGGAGATCTTGACCAATCATTGATGTCCTTTTGGGGCCCCTTTCTACTTTGAGACAGACTGAGATTCAGTGACTAGGTAATTTGGTCAATACCAAAGGGAGACTGAAGTCGTCAATCTTTGAAACATAGTCAGTCAAGCAAAAGGTGCCTTTTTCCCCATGTTCCTGTGTCCCCCAAGGACATGAGAGAAACTTACATAATTACGCATACAAATGCAACTCACATTCATAAACACAAAAAAAGTGAAATTAATACCTTAGTAGGCCAATGTCTGTGTTGCATGGTCCTAGAGGAAAGCCTTGTATTTACCCAGGAGACACAAGCACAAGTAATTATGGGTATGTTCATTTTTATAGAATACATAAAAAGTTACATTATCAAAGAAGGATGAAGCAGGTACATTGATGAAGCACTATAAAAGTAGAAAATAACTTTTATGAAGTTATTGCTGGCCATACATATACATTTTATTTGCTTTGTTTTCTCTTGCCAGCTTTTACCTGTTTAATATTTCAACTATTTATTTAATAATTCAGCTCTGAAGCAACATCAGTATGAAATTATACCTTGAGTATGGCTCTGGAAAAAATGTCTGTATTGTGAAACTGAAACCAATAGCTTGCTGTGCTAAATAAAACAGACCATTATCATCATGAGAACCTGCGTTAGGCTGCGCCTGCTTAAGAATTTTTTTGAACCCCCAAACATGCAGTATTTATACCATTGAGTACCATTCTAGAGCCCATAGGCTGTTTTATAAAACAAAAAATATTTATCACTCAAGCACTGTTGGATCTATACTCAAAGCCCTCAGCTATACCAAAAAAATGGCATGCACTTTCAATGACATACTAGATAACGTTATTTATATCAACTCTTCTATCCTAAATGCAACGTCAATGTAAGAGGCTTTACAAAATGAGATTTACCACAAAGATGTGGTTATGCTTATTAGTTACCAAATGCTTGCAGTGGACTATGACTGTTCTTGTTACAGTCATGCCACCTTTTTCCACTAATATAATTTAAAGAATAGCAGTTTGATCACAAATAATGAACATGAGCCTGCCATCTGAAAATAAAGATCTTGGGCACCTGTTGAGCTAAACGCTGACAATCATACAGTTCACAGAACAACAGAATTAAGATGGTTTGATGGGAATACTGAAAGGCAGGTGGGACATCCAGAAGGGAGAGGGGGTATTGGTTAATAAGTACATATAAGGCAAATGTCAAATACTGGTGTCAGTCAGTTATTATTATTTATTGTTCTACTCATCCCTTGATATCTGTGTACAGCACATTAAAAAGTTTACTGTGCCACACTAGTTTTTTTTTTGTGACCACAGTGTTATAACTCTTAAGTTTGTTTTTACATTTTTTTTACTGTATATTTTATTTACACAGCATATAAGTATGCTGTTTTAACAGATCTCTCTTATTATGTTGTACTATTCTTACAGACCTTACATTTGTTGGGCCAGAGTAGTGTGACCTCATTTTACATTTGATTTTTGAAGCTTGTTTTTTATAGTTTGGACTGCTATTTGTATCTATATAATCTTTTTTTATATCATTAAAACAAATATTTAATCAGGTATAATAATAATATATAACATAATATGGGCCTTCTTCCTATAGAAGGCAAAACTTTCAGTGTTTTTCACCACCTGAAGTGAATTCACAACACGCCGCATCAGTTCACACATGCTGTCGCAAATTTAGGGCGAAAGTTATTAAGCCCGTAAAGACTCGATTGAGTCTTTGCGAGCTTAATCGCGCGAGAATTCTCGCAAGAGCACCCAGAGGGGATCTCGATTGCGCTTCTCCGCAATCGAGATCTTTCGCCCAAAAGTAGCCATAAGTCCTATGGCTAAAAAACTAGGGCGAAAGATCTCGATTGCGGAGAAGCGCAATCGAGATCTCGCCTGATACACTCGCGAGAATTCTCGCGCGATTAAGCCCACAAAGACTCAATCGAGTCTTTACGGGCTTAATAACTTTCGCCCTTAATATTGAATATTCTCTAAACTGCATATTGTCACAATGATGATGTGAACTTTTTTGTGCAGCGTCTTGGAAAACAGGAGCAGTGGCATATTCTAGTGAATTAGACCTAAATAAGTGTATTTAAATGGTAGACCATATATGTGAAAAATGCATGTATTGATATACTAAAAGTCACCATTTTGTTACCAGTGTTTTGTTTTTTTTTTTACATTTAAAGTTTAGCAATTCCTAGTTCATGCTGGCACTTTATACTTTCTAAATCTTTTGTGCAAAATATTACCATAAGAGTTACAGGAATCCTTCCCTGTGTAAATTAGCCATTTTCATTAGGTCAAATTGGCAAATTTATGCCAATGCACACTGCGCAAATTCACATTTTACACCTCATGAACACCCGAAGCATTGTCGTGTTCACAGCAGATAGGTGCAATTTTTGATGAATAAATTATGCTGCAGAAGTGGCATATTGTCACAAATAATCGCATACACGCGACAATTTGCATTTTGATAAATAACCCCTTAGTCTTAAAGCAATTCAAATATAAAATGAAAAAACTGTTTAAATCAGTGGCTGTCTTGAGGTAATATTTTACTGTTATCTACTCCTTGGAAAATGTTACAGAGAGAGTAAAGTTTAAAATTGTTACTAAGGCTGTTACAAATCTTGTATCTACTAAAGCTTAAAAACAATCTTAATTCTCAAGAAAATGCTGTACTTACTACCTAGTAAAAGATCAGTCATTACATTAAAACCATCTGTTTAATATTTAGGTCCCCCTTAGGCCACCTAAGCAGCTCTGGTCCATCCAAGCATGGATTTGACATTCCATGACAATTTAGCCCTTGTCAAACTTGCTCAGATCCTATGTTTGCCCTTTTGTCATTTTTCCATGTTAACTCCAAGAACTGACTGCTCGGTTGCTTCCTAATATATGCTGCCCTTCAACAGGTGCCTTTGCCCGTGGGTTTTTTTTTTTATGATAGGGCTTGTCAGTGCATATTGTCCTCTTATTCTAAAGCTGGTATTCTACTAAACTGGAGTGGCTGCACCCACAGGCTGATGATTTAGGACGGAATATCAGGGAAAGAAATCAAATAACAAAAATATATTGGTTTTGTGCTAAATATTCAAATACAAAAAAAAAAAAGTTGTTCCCTTTTTATTTGCAGCTTTGTAAAAGAAGAAATATAGGATACGCTTTGTGAATAACAAAAGATTACTATAGTCCGCATACGAATTTGATTTAAAAAAAAAAAATAAGGTGTATTACATCATACCACACACCAACATTTAGTTTTTTTATAAAGAAAAATGTTGGTGTATGGTATGTGAATATGTTTTTTTGCTGGTCTTTTTTAGTGTACGTTTTTACCTGTGCAACTTCCTGAAACAATTTTGTATGTGCTGTGACTGCTGAGCTGAAAATGCACTTTGCAAAATTCTGCTTAATCTGTGTGGTGTTTAACTAAATGTAAACTAAAATAAATGTAAAGTGAACTGGGTTTCTAAACCTCACAACTCTGTTGATAAATCTAATTTTGAAAGCTGACATCAATTTAATTTGGTCCAGAGGGGTGCAAAAAGGGGGTGAGCCTGTGGGGAGGGAAGGGGCCCAAAACAGAGATGTTCCACCACCGATTGTTTAGCAACATAGTCTGAAAAACTAATTTACCTAAATTCTTTTTTGTGTTTTCATTAGGAAAAAATATTTTCCTTATTTGAAATCTGCAGCAGTCCTGTCTTGATCTATGACAAAGTTTGCTAATTAACCACTGTCTCTCCATTACTGCAGCATGGAAATTCTCAGTTATTAAAGGGGCATTACCATCAAACTAGAAATAATTGGTTTTCAGCCTCAGCTACTATTGTTTACAGCCAGGAACCTGTTTTGCAATACCAAGAAGTATCCTATAAAAAAAAAACTAACATTTTAAAAAATTAACTGAAATCATTTTTTTCATTATTATTAAAGCATGTTCTGTCCACTTCAGGCACAATATAAGGATCAGCAAGTCCAAATAAAGACCCAGGTGCTCGTAAATGTAAACCACCAAATGCCTAAAAATAGAAGATAGTTCAGCACTCCTGGGACATTTCATAAAACATAATGCATCTTTACTCCATGACATCTGATTGTTATGAATAAACAGGTGACGAAACATTAGTGCAACTCAGTCTTAAAAAAACAAACAACAAAAAAAAAAGTCAAATTTTTTTGGAGCAGAAATGTTTTTATATAAAGTCCAGGAGTGCTGAGTGGTCTTATATTGTTATATATATGTATGTTTTGGGCAGTATTGTGTCTTTATTCATTTCCTTCACAGTCTGTATCACTTTCTGGGGAGCCACTGCCCCTCCGTTCATGTATATTACACATTCTTTTCCATGCAAGCTCTTGCTGAAAGCCAGCACTAAATGACCTTCCTAGGCGCCCATGGGGCTTCTTGGAGACATTGTCTTCACTTTCAGATTTAGGGATTCTTCTTGTATGCATGGGTGGCTGGGGGTCTGGTCTGAGGTTTCCAAGCTGCAAGGTCCATGGACCAAATCTTTGCCAGTTGAGTCTCTGAAAAGCCAGGATACAGTGAAGGTTTCCTCCTACCTGATAAATAAATTTGATTTATTAACTAGACCACTCTGGCTAGTAGACACACCAATTGGAATCCACATTAGACACTTAAAATATCTGAAATACAACAAAAAGGAAAAACATGGAACAAGCCACAATAAATCATGGAACCCATAAACACTGCAAAAAGGCTGTACTTATTTTGCAATCCAGTTGAGCAATCTTGCCATCCATTTTTTTATTATTTATCTTGGCCCTGAGTGAGTAGGGAGCAGAAAGTAAAGAAAGCATTTTTAAAGGAACAGCCACAACTTGGGCACAGAGTACATGAAGACCCATATAGCATGTAAGCTTCCCTAATTCCATGGCCCCATGCAGAAGTTGAGGGAAGTTAGTATAGTAACCAGCCAAGAGAAATAGCATGAGTCAGGGCTGAAGTTAGAGTACACAGTTTAGGAATTAGTAAGGACCAGTAATTCAGTGGTTGGATAACCACAGGACAGAACTTAGATATAGGTGCTAGGACATGCCACATATGGAAACTGTGAGCATGCGAGGGAATGCTCCAAGGCACCCTGCATTGTAACTGAGAACAGCAACTAGATTACAACTAACATATACATCTACCAAAACAAAATAAACCTACCAATCACAAATAACATGATCTATAGACATGTACCAATATTAGTGTCCAGAAAGATATAGATGTAGTGCCCCTTAAAGGGCCACCCACCGACCGTTCTTTGTTTGTTTTTAGTTTTAGGTCATTGGGGAAAAAAAGTTTGTTTTTTTTCTTATTTTTTTCATAGTTTTTGTTTACATTTATATTTCCTGTTTATGTGTTTTTATCTATTTACATGCATTACTTGTCCTTTTTGGGGATCCCCTTTTGCCTACTTGTTCAGCCACTCACCGCCAATGGTCGGTGGGTGGCCCTTTAAGGGGCATTACATCTATATCTTTCTGGACACTAATATTGGTACATGTCTATAGATCATATGTTATTTGTGATTGGTAGGTTTATTTTGTTTTGGTAGATGAATATGTTAGCGATTCCTTTATTTACTGTTGGATGTGCATCTTTACTGAATTTTTTGATGCCACCCCAATATGGTTCTTTAGCGTTAGCCTTTTGTTTTTGTTGTTGTATTATTTATTTTTTGTTCCAGCACCTCTATCTGTATAGCGCTAACAAGCGCCTATGTCATAACTGTGCGCTATCTAGCACACGCCCCCTGGTCACGATCTTTTACAGACTTACTGCAACCCTATTTAAGGATCTCTGCACTACTACAGCCACCAGCACAGGAGGGAGCTCCTTTTAGGAGAGAAATGCGTCCGCTTGGCTTCCCTTTCCCCCATTCCATCTGGTTTGTACTTCCATGTGACTTTTTAACGCTTATGTTCACTGTATAATTACCACCTCATATATATATTACTTGTTACTTTTTGTACTGTTACTATGTATGCGGTTTCTGAGTGTATTATGTGTGCAGCCCAGTTTCTTTTTTGACTGTGTTACATTTATGTAATCTATTGCGGATTGGGAGCCTTTTTAGAGTTTATACTTGCTTTTTAATTGCTTTTATCTTTTGCTTTGTTATGTCCACTTTCATATTAACGTTTGACACTATTTTTCTAACTTTGAGAGTTTTTACGTTTGTTTAGGTCGCTTTTCTTTCTCTTTTGTGCCAATTTAGCTCCTTGACCTATAGTACAGCACCTTTTCTTTATAGCTAGTGTGCACACTCCATTTTGTATGTGGTTGTCTGGCAGCTACCAGCACTGCACTAGAAATATAAATAGAAGTTGACACTTTTGCAATTCTGTCTATGTAAGAAAGCTGTTTTGGACTCCAGACATTGACAGTGTAGTGCTATCAGCACTATGAAGAATGGTGAGACACACTGAAGTCAGTAGCAATTTTAGCAATCAGCAAGAACATACCTTCTTTGTTTTCCTGTATTGAAGGCCTCGTTCAGTGCGTCGGATATCAAAATATTCTGGATTTTGAGTATTCAGGTCAGTAACAATATCTGTCCACCTAAAATAAATTCATAAGATGTATATAAACTGTATTATATATACACTAAGTAAAATGTGATGGTAAAATAAAAGTGCTAAATTTAACCATTCGCAAAAAGCTAATTTCTTTCTATGTGTCAGATGATTATATTTAAAATGTATTTTTTACTGCAAGTAATTCTAAGATATCTTACTAAGTCATGAGAAAATAATCACTTACTTTTTACAGTGGATAGTGGGATGTTTTCTGCTTGGTTCTCCAATTAAAATCCAGTATTCAACGTCATGTTGGAAAAGGGGGCCTCTGAAATGTGAAATAGAAATTTATTAATACATATCAGTTATATCACCTGCAATCATGGGGCTCACAACCACCTGACAAGAAAAGCCCCTCAACAATTTCATATACCCTGGTTACACTTCCAAACTGCCCTGTTGCATTGCTTTGTGCCCAGTAGTTGCATCTCTTTGGCAAGCTGGTAGCATAGCAGGAAATGACTTACTGAATGCCTGGCTTCTTGGCTGCCTTCCTCTGGCAACTGACTAACTAGCAAAGGCTCTGCTCCCAACTGGGGCTGCTGCTAGCTGGCATGAATGATACAAATACATGGCTACCAGTTGAGCATCCCTTTGCCTAGCTGGAAAGGAGTTGGACTGCAAAGCAGCACTAATGTTAGAATCTGAATGCACATCTGCTTGTTTTGTCCTGCCTGCCTCTATTGAACAGCAGGCGATGTACAGTTTTTCAGGTCATGTGGTAAGTGTGATGTAGGGCTGACTAGGGGACATAATGGATTGCCAGCTGTGCCCCTTTTTACAAGATTATGGTAGTGCCCTAGGCAACTTTCTACCTCTAGTTCTGGTCCAGGTTCTAACCAGCTGAACAGAAGGTGTAGTACCCACAAACATTTGAGGACAGTTCATGTAAAAACAAAACCCATTGTTCCTGCTTGTAGTAAATGATGACATAACTAGACCAGTTAGACCAGCAGTGAGGCAAATACTACGTTATAGCTAAGGATGGAATCTTTTACACATGACATTACATAAATTGAATTATGTACTATATTTTTCAAACTATAAGATGCACCAGACCATAAGACGTCCCCGAATTTTTTATGGTAAGTTGGTGGAGACATGCCCAATATCACACATGCACATATTGATATACACATTTAAAACACCTTGGTACACACCCCACCCATGGGCATGTAACTTGGGGGGGGGGGGTTCAAGAGTGCTGAAGTAACTTGTGAATAAGAGCTGCAAAAAATAATGGTGAAGCAGCTCCTTTTCAGCACCGTGCAGGACCTGGTAGCATCACATTATACACAAGAGGGATGATAGTCTCTGGTGGGCTTGGCAGCTGCAGGAGATGGGTGGGTGTGTGTGTGTGTGTGTCTGAAAAATACTGCATATGTGTCAGGAATATGACTTATCCTCACGATCGCAGTATTCTGAGGTAGTCGTGGGTGCATCATTCTGGTGCGGTCATTGTTTTCCAACGCGGTCACCTCATTCCTGCTTGGATGCGTTCCTGCCATTTCAGCTTTATAAACCAGTCTGTCCTCTGCATCAGTGCCCAATTATAGGACTCAGTTTGCTGATCCTGATTGTTATTCTGTTATCTGTTCTGATTTCACATGTACTGACTTTTTGCCTGTTTTCAGGATTTGATTGACCTCTGCCTGCCCTGACCTTTCTGCCCTGAATACCAACCATCCCTGTCTGACGCCTTCCTCTTGATCAATCTCCTCTTCTCCTGTCTGCAGCTTGACCACCAGTGGACAGCAACCCTAGGGGCCGCAACCTGGATATACCCCAGCAGTTAAGACCATACCTCCTTGCGGAGGTCTAGTGTGAAGACCGCATGTAACTTAGACTCCGTGCCCAAGGGTTGCTGGGGCCAAGTCTGCTATGACAATTGCTAGTACCAATTCCTGACTGCTACCTCCTACTCCTCCCTACCAGCTTACTGATCTGGTTCCTGACAATATGTTACCAACACTACTCACAATACAGGGAAATAAACTAAAAACAGGTTCCAGTACATTCTTACCTGTAAGCTTTGGATGCTTTAACTGGAGTGGCTTCAAACCCAATAGGACAGAAATAATGGTTCTGACAATGATAAATATATGCCATGGATTCTTCTTTTAATCCCTGTGTTAACTTTGATAATGCACCAACAGCTATAAACATACAAAATAGAACTTTAAATAGAAGCAATTAATATTCACAGGAAACAATGTTATTCAGATGCACATAAAATAAATATCTGTAAATAATAAGTATATAAAATAATAAATAATAAGTATCTGCATGATACTTTATGATCTCAAGTTTCACTGCAAGAATGTCAGCCATTGTATTAGCTTTAATTGAGATTTGATACCTATATTAGAATCTACCCAGGTGGTTGTGTCTGTAAATTATGTGTCTGCATACAATTAGAACATTTTAAGCTAGAAGAGACTACCCCAGGACATTTTTCATTTTCTGTATGCATTTGTCATTGCATGAAATATTTTCTAAAGTATCAACCTACCTGAATCAACCAACTGACTCCCCACATTAGTCTCTCTGTCAATTGCTCTAATGAGGTCTTTCTTTGCTTTTCAATATGTACTTCATATAACCTGATAGACTGCTCTCCCTCCTTTAAATCTTCATTTAAAAATTTCCGTCTTATATGCGTTTCCCTTTCAGTCTCAGCGTGCTCTTTTAGAACCACTAACATCAGTAAAATTTTCCATTTGGATTGGCATGGTACTTAGTCTTAAAGTGGACCTATCACCTCCAAACAACATTAGCTTATAAAATAGAGACAGTCTATAGGAACGTTTTTGTAATATACTTCCATTAAAAAAATGTACCTGTCTCT
>JAKJJM010020284.1:0-11961 GCA_021901965.1 Pipa carvalhoi | reverse complement strand
TGTTCTGATTTTAATAGAGCCCAATTTACTTGCCACATTTTAAAAGGCGAATCTGTTCAATTCATTTTGGAAAGAGAGTATTTAATATTTGACAAGCTGCAGTAAACTCCTTAATCTTTTAAGCATGATCATTGATACATGTCAAAGTGAATGTGAAAAATGTGTTTTTACATGTTATCAACTTGTTTTTCAAAAGTCAAACTGGGCTGCGTTGAGGGGGAGAGAAGTTCCTGCCAGGAATATTTCAGATTTGAAAAATAACTTGAGCGGTCTTCTAACACATGGTGTTTAAAAGTGTACTGACATGAATGTGACATTTAGAAATCATGATAGATTACATTTTTCAAGATAAAAACATTTTGAACATGTCTACAATTACCCATGCTTAAACCCCAGAACAAAGGAAGCCTACAAACCTTTTGGCCTGGCACAGAAAAGATAAATGTGTATGCAATGGTAAAATTCACCTAAAACTCTCACTCCTATCATCTCCATACCATAGTTTGCTTTACGGTAGTATTATGGTAGTAGCTTTAAAATAAATTTTCTATACAGAATTCTCCTAAAGCTGTCGCTAAGAAGTAAACTCTAAAAACCCACAAAGTTACATTTCCATGCCCAGACTAGGTTGATCCAAATCCCAAACTGCAGGTCTTACTTACATTTGCAATGTTAGAGAAACCATGGGCTGATGCATGATGCACTTATTGTTAATACAAAGACCCAGGTCCCCAGTTGTTTTTTGCTTAAAACAAAACAATAATTTATTTTTTAAAACATGTATTTTAGGGCCACACTTTATTTACCAGAAAGCTTTCAGTCAGGCAACTGTAGTTGCTTTTTACTTTATTAACCCAGGGGCAGTGAGATGCTACCTGTGTGGAGTTCATACAGGAGGAATTACCATGGGGACATCCCATCTGCTTTCTTTTGCAGGGTTCCACACTCAGAATGTGTCTACTGGATCCTGTCTATCCACTGGTATCCTAAACTAGAGTGTACTATCACTTGACAATACTATCAGGAATTGTTCTTATAACATTTCCTGTTAGGGGTTGTAAAGATGTGTAAATTGAAGTGAGCTAACGTTGGACTCCATTCTGCAGTATGGCTAGGCTCCTACCACCTCCCTGGTGGAAGGTCAAAGAGGAAGTTCCTTTCCTACACTACCCTTTCAATAGGGGAAATTTGAAGCGACTGAAGCTGGATCCTTCTCACACTGTAACATCAGGCTCAAACCAGGAATTACACAGAGGAAAATATGGTACAGCAATATCAAAAGGTTCAAAAAGTACATTGACATTTAGCAGGACGAATGTATGCGAATCTCTACATTTTGAATAAAAATTGTATTTTTAAATGCATAAATATACTTTTCAGGTTCAAAACAGTTTGACACAAAGTTACATCTTTTTCAAAATGAATCCCTACATTTCTGATTAAAAATAACATTTTTATATACAGAAATATGGTAACTTCCAAATGGGAAACAATTTAACACAAGGCAACATCTCTTTTCACAATTGGCATTTCTTTTTTCTTGCAAACACTTGAGCTTGTAATTCTTTGAGTAAGCCATTACCATTATGCTAACACATACATGGTTTACTGTAGTCATCAGTTTTCTAGAAAATGGTTGACAGGAAATCCATATTGATGCCATGTATGAACTTTAAAAATGCATGGCTTGTTTAGTCCCTGCAGTAGGTGTTCTCCAAGGCATTCTGCTGTTCTGTTTTGTGAATATATTGCTGTCATAAGGTAAATGGGTAACATCAATAACAAATAATACATAGGCAATGGTTTGAATTTTCAGTATGAGTCCTAACTGTTTAATTATTTTTATTCATAATTGGAAGAAATCACACTAAGGAGTATTTTGGATAAGGAAGGGTCTTCTTCATACCCCATGAAGCAGAACATTTAAATAAATGGTGAATGGAAAATGTCATGACAAAACTACTGTTTTGTTATTGCTCTTTAGATTATAAATTCAGCTGATGATTTCATGTATATTATGTTTTCCAGGCACGTATTAGAGCTTTCCTTTCCACGCGTTGCAGTCCAACCAACAGCAAAAACATAAATGCATTCACATATTTCCATCCGTCAACAACTTTTATTTTCATCCCAGTAAAGGTCTTGTTAAAATCTTTGCAATGTTTATTATAGAGGAGGAATGCTTTGAAGAGCTTCAATACTTTTAGCTATTTTCGAGAAAATCTATTCAAAATTGTTTATTTGTGTTTCACAAAGACTATGTAGAATACACTTTGAAATCAATCCTAGTTGTACGTAAGGTTAGATAGGCCTATTAAGACATGAGAAAAGAAATCACTCTGTGACGTAATAATAAAAAATAATTGCAAATACAGTAAATGCCAGGGCCAGATTCTAATCGTATACAGTGAGTATTCTTACTGTAGCTATAAAGAGGTTGAATTTTAATTCTTTAATCACCCACATTATTTGCAGCTCAGGAAGCCCATATTAAATCACTAGAGGAATATCATTATCCATATGGCTTGAAGGAGCGACGTGAATTCATTTTGGTGAAAATAAAAGTCACCCGGTCGCAAAAGCAGTATGTGCATGCCAGAGGGACGCAGCTAGTTTTCAATCGCTCTATTTTATCTGATCCAAAACTGCAGTAACAGGACACTGTTTAAAAAGTCATTTGGCTCCGTTTTTAAGGACCCCTGTGAACAGATGTTGATTTCACGGCCCAAGAGCCAGAGCAGTCTACGCTGAAATAAAATTTGTCTCGGTCAGCCAAAACAAGACAGGGATCACCTTGGACACATGTTACACGGGATTTGGTTGCTCTATTCCACTTTATCCCACCACTGACAGCACCACTCTAACTGCAGGAAGTCTGTACAAAATAAACAGGACAAAACTTGCAGCATATCTGGAATTAAATTATTAATCTCGGGTTGAAAAAGAAAAGAAAATGACAACAGATGTCATTATTTCTTTTCTGAAATAGCTTAAAGAAAAGCCTATTCCTTTATCCTATTTTATTTCCTTAATAATTGTTTAAGCATTCATATTATCTGTAGGGGCATATTTATTATTATCATGAGTTGTCATGATTTATGTTTTGTTTTTTTTCCCCCTAATTTTTAACAGTCATTTTTTTATGACATTATTTTTTTTAAGCACGGACTATTTGTTTTTCTGATTTTCTTTTGTGAATTTTTATCTTTGCCATATAACCAGAAGGGCACAGATCTGTGGTATATAGGGGGTCAGTGACTGGATTTTGCCAATATCTCCCAACCTCCTGGTGATGTTGAGGTAACCAAAATATTTTTTCAACCCCCTTTAAAAACCGCCGTTCCCTACACTTTTTGCAGTTGGGGCTCTGAATAAAGGGTTTTTATTGTTTCTCCATCTTAAGATTTCACTACTCCATAGTTGGTTGGGAGGTGAAGGCTCTGAGTTGGGACCCTCTTTCCTCATATTTTAAAGCAAAGGGTGTTGACATATGTCCTGAGCTTATTGAAGAGAGATACAAGGTTCATTATCATTACAGTACTGTTTGCAAAATCACGAATTCTCTCTTTGTCAACAATGTACTTCAAGGGATAGGTCTCTTGTCTACAAAAGCATTTATGCTCTCTTTGCCAACAATGTAGTCAAAGGAAAGGACTCTGCATAGCCTCTGATTCAACCCCAAAAAGACATAATTTTAGGGATATAGATAATAAATACCTAGGCATACATTCTCTGCATATTTCACCATGTCTAGACATAGCCTCCACAGCATCAGGTTATGTTTGACGGCATCATCCATTAGATCTTGAGATACATTTTATAGGAGCCATTTTTGTACCCAAGTAGGTTATATGTGTGAAAATGGATAAAAAATTGTTATTTCTCTGTAAACATGTGACAAATATTAGTGCTGTTAATTGACAATGCCAAGGCCGGCTGCCATCATGTTTTGCTGGTAAATGAAGAAATTAAATTACGATGGTGTAAAACATTTGTTTCACAGTCATTGAGCTACAATACCTGTCCTCTTCTTACATTTATCAACCACTAGAACTGCTTCTAATATGGTTAGAATGTTTATGACATTTGCAACAACTTCCTGTGTATTGCTGATGGTTATTTTATGTTTGTTATTTTTGAAACTTATAGCCTGTGAGGTAATGCTAATTCAGGTATATTACAGCTTTTAAAGGAACATTAATTTATCCTAAATAATCTGTATAAATAACATCTTGAATTTTAATGTGTACTGGCATTTAATAAAATTGCAATCGTTTTATAACTTTGCCTTTAATAAGGCCTTTTATGGACAGACCTTGCCTTTCAAAGTTTATGATCGAATGTCCTGCCTAGAATGTTCCGTGCACCTGAAGTTGATAAACAGACATCCTGAAAACGCCAATCACATATGAGCAAATGGACCCTGCTGGAGTAAAAGAGCCAAACTTACTGTTAGAAAATGGAATATTTTTTAAGAGGCATACAATAGAAATGTGTAACTCTATGATTTCAAGTTGGTTTTGCATTATTCCTAAGACCTTACAGCATTTTTTCGGCCCATTGGTGATGATTAGGGTTTAGTGCCCCTTTAAAATAGAGCACAATTCTCTAGATATAAAATGTAAAGTTCTTCTCCCCTGTTAACAGGCATAACTGAAGGTTGCCATAGTAACTAGCAATAACTTTCAAATTAGAAAACCATTCCTTTTTCCAGCAATTGCACCAGCTGTATTCCATAATGCTTTATGCTATTGCAGAGAAATACAAGCTGTGACATATTCACATTCTTTCATATTAGCTTTAGGTCTTTAATACACATGGTAGAAGCAAAAAAATCTTGTTGTCATTCCTTCCAGTTTTATGAGTGGAGCAGAAAATTGTTCAGTAATGTAATTCCATCGATAAACACAGAGGCCAATTTCCTGTTTATTTTCATTTTATCAATGCAGCTTGGTAGTAGGACATGGGAAACATTTCCTACTATACATCTAAAGGAACGCTGTTCCTATGCAGAGGGACTGTACTAGTTTATGCCCAACTACAGTATATAAACAGCATCACCTCTAGAGATAGATCCATGATTTAGATTCAGTTAAAGAACAGCTCAAAGGTTTATTAAAATTTGTATTCATTTTTTATTGTAAAGTTTACTGAAAACTGTAATAACAATATTGTCATTTTAATAGAGATCGGTACTATTGTACATAACATTGTAAAAAATGAAGGAAAGAGGAGTTGGAAGAGGACAAAGTAGAGAATAAGGGAAAGTAGTTTCTAAACAGATGTTCATGTACCTTGGTATTAGTATCAAGATTCAATCAAACATTTTTTTATAGTTTAATACTGCAGAATCAAATTACCCATTTGAGTTAACAGTTGCCCGCAAGACTATTAAAGGATAGATGTTCTTGAGGTCTTATAGGCATATACATATTTGTAATCTTTAGCTGAAGAACCCTCATGTATGATTTTAGTCTAGCAAAGGACAAATTACATGAGAAAACTATATGGTGTACTGCTAGTTTCCATATAAACACCCTGGCATAAACCATGGGTGTCCTTTATGAGTGTAAGTTCTATCTCTATGAATTTATTGGCCAAAGTTCCAACACTGGATCCCATACCCCAATTCAGTGCAGGAGGCACATGTGGAGGTGGGAGAGATGAGCCACAGGAAACCCCCAGTGCATACCCTTTAACTTCCTGATCAGGGTGGAAACCCAATGGACAATAGTTTTTATTAATTATACCCATGGCCATGGATGTCTACGGAGTTGTCCATTAGGCAGATGGGGCAGGAAAGATGGGCAAACCCAGAGTTTAGGACTACTCCTGATTTATCATGTGACCATGTGATGTCATGATATGTGGCACCATCCCTCTTGGATTTGCCTCTGGGGGCACCCATATCCCTGGCCCACAGCAAGGATGTCATACTTGCAGCCCTACAACTGTTGTTGTACTCCTGACAGCTAAACTTGTAGTTCAAAAAATATAGGGTAGCAAGATAGGCAGGATGAAATTTTATTAGCTGGACTTTTGTACTTTTACACCTCTTTAAGAAAATATGGCTTTCTTCTGTTTTCTGCTAATTTTTGTTTATGTTCAAAGCATACAATTTGCTGTTTCTTTTCACACTGTTGTTTAGTCTGTTTCATTTTTGGCCTCAGGTCATTTATTTTAGCCGCATTACAATTTACATCTCACAACTTCAAAATCATAAATATCCGTCTTTTTCCCACATTACTCATAGCACCCTCAAGATAAGCTGATTCAAAAATGTAGCTTTAAACAAGTTTAATGTTGAAGAAATGACATTGGTTTAGTTTATTCATTTACTGGTGTTAAGTAGTTACACATGTAGTATAATTGTAGAACATAGCCTGTGGTTAAAACAAGCAGCAGTTATTTGCCTTTCAATATTGCTATTAAGCCTTTAATGTGAATATTACTTCCATATGCTTACTTTTGTGCATTACAAGGGCAGGTGATTTCATCAAGAAGGGCCAATCATTTGCTGAGGTCTAATAAACCATAGCAACCAAACAGAGGCTTTTGGTACTAGTGTATACTAACTTTTGATTGGCTGTTATGGGTTACTATATATCACAGAACATCCCACTCTCCAATAGTTTGCAGTAGCGCTATGGAAATAATTGGGCATTTAAATCATTAACCGCTTACTTGCCAGGTACTGCTGCAGCGCTAAGTCTTCTCCCATTAACTTTAATGGGGTTCGGAGTTGGGGTTTGGGTTTGACCCGAACCCTGAACTGAACCTCTCAAAGTTTGAGGTTTGACTCGAACTCAAACTTTTTAGTGCTCGCTCATCACTATTCATAGCCAGTAGGGTTTAGATTTCTTCCAGTGCTTTTTCAACCCAACAGATCGTTTTCCTCAAATCAGTCTGTCAGCTTGACACAAGTTTAACAGACAAATTCAGAAGACGTCTAAGATCTCCAGTAAGTGATTTATATTTCTGTCAGACTGTTAGCAAGGTAGATTTGGTTCAATGAGAAAATAAATTAAAATGCAAGCATTCCGTAAGAAAAACATTCAATTCTGAGAAAAATTATGAATATTTATGAAAATCTTTCATTAAACATCTAATGGAACTTATTAGCTTTTAAAACTGGACACATATGAAATATGTAAAGGATAATCTACCCTTTTTTGTATTTCATAAGAATATTACAAGCCCATGCAATGTGTAAAGCAGGGGTCCCCAAATGCCAGGCTGTGGACCACTACTGGTCCGCGGGCTCCTCGGGACACTGGGCCACCTGATGGTGATGTGCGCATACAAAGCGCGTCACCGTCATGCAGCTGACAGTGCACATTGGCCAGGCCCACTCTCCCACCGGTCCATCAAACCTTTTCTGTGACGGGGAAGCGGTCCCCAATCCAGAAAAGGTTGGGGACCTCTGGATAATGGACCTTTTTTTGTAATTTATAAGAATATTACAAGCCACTGAGGGATTCCATGACCATTTTGAAAGCACAAGGGATGATCTGTCAGCTGTAGTGATAACCCCACTTTAACGTAAACGTAAGTTCTCCAG
This sequence comes from Pipa carvalhoi, assembly GCA_021901965.1. Classification (NCBI taxonomy): domain Eukaryota; kingdom Metazoa; phylum Chordata; class Amphibia; order Anura; family Pipidae; genus Pipa; species Pipa carvalhoi. Next base: position 4,400 of record JAKJJM010020284.1, on the reverse strand, counting down.
GAATGTACTTAAACATTTCTCATTTGGATTGGCATGGCAGTTATTCAAACACAGCACTAGTTATAATCTTTGAAGTTTAATTTATGAATTTTTTTGCTTTGAGTCTGTTCTGCCACTGCAACCTCTGTTGATAATTTTTGCTGTTGACACAACTCCCATGATCCCTTGAGAAATGTAGCACAGCATTAATTTCAGCAGCAGGCCCCCCAAAAACTTGTTCAGTCCAGATTGAGATGATGAGTGCCAGAAAGTCTTTATCGCGCTTATACAGTGGAACAGTTTGTTTAAAATAAACAATGGTCTCACTTACAAAATTCATACAAGAACAGAGATCATATGTTAAAGGACTCATTAGACTCTGCCGGTATAAATGTGGATACAGATGAACCCAGGCACTAGCCTTGGTGGGACAAAGCTGCCAATCTTTACCTAAATCCCTATCTCTACCTAAACACAACTTGTAGTCTCTCTTTCGATCAGATAGGGGCACTGCAATCCCAGAATAACAGGCCCAGGCATGTCCATCTCTCCCACTGTGTGGAACAAAGAACCACCTATTTACAGCAGGCTAAAGCATGTTACAGAAGCTTCAAAAAGTATAAAAATAATAAGCCCCTTTATATACTGATAAGGCTAATTTAAATAAATCAGTACATTGCTATATGAGGATGCTTTATACTGAGTGTAAAGATGCTCTCTGTACATGAAATAAAATGCATTTTGTTATAAAGAGCTCCTGACTCCCCAGTGTTCCATTCATTCTAGAGTAAGAATTTGGGCCCAAGTTATTGCTCCAAAACTGACCCTTAGATAGTGTGGGCCTGTCAGTGTGGATTATACGGGCAATCCTAAGATCCCTGCTCTCTGAGATGCCCAAGTCCCCTGTATCAGAGTGAAGCTTAAGCAACCTGGATGTAAGGTGATTTCCTTACCTGGGAGAGTATTTCAGCTGGTCACAGGATGACTTGCATTTAACCATCTAGCCTGTGACTTTAGCTTTCTTTAAACTTAATTGTATACAATCAAACACAGGATGTAACTCACAGGTAAGTATTTAATCACATTTCTCAACAGAGGGTTACACAGAAAGACACCATCTGAGTATTTTTTTTTATAGTTTTGATATACGGATTCCATCTCCCAGGGTTTGGTTTACAGGAACATGGATTTTTCTCTATGACAGTTTTGGCTACTCTCCAGTTAAAGCTCTCCCTAACTTAAACTGTCCCTGACTTGATCTGGAGTGAAACAAAGAAACTATCTCAACTAATACAAGTTGATGAGAAAATGGGTTACATAATACAGAACATCTACCCAGTGTTATGTGTTTATAATTATCTTAACCACTTTCCATGGTACTATGCCTTCTGGAATAGTGTCCCACCAGAGGGTTGCACACCAACACTGAAGGTCTCCTACCAGTGCTGCTGCTTGAGACTCACTTCCATTAACTGCTTTAAGATAAAATAAATGATCACCTGGCCTGGTTACTTTTTTAAGGGAACAGGTCTTTCTTAAAGGCATTTCTATTAAAAGATATCTTAAAGGGCTGTTTAACACTTGAAACGGAACTGAAGGTACCAACAGTCATTGCTCATGCCATTGGTACTGTTAAAATATACAACATTGTAATATACGTATATTGTTTATTTGGTTTCAGCCATTTTTAATTTACAAGTTAAAATCTCTCTTCTGGAGCTCAGATGTTTTTACTCTAGTCTGTGACTTGATTGTGATATTTGACCATTGTGAAAATCCACTCAGGACGTTATATGTGGTCCACTCTCAAACAGCTTTAGGCCCTGTTCAGTAGTATGCATTTTGTAGAGATTTTTTGGTGATGTATGGCTTTATTAATTAGTAATTGTATACATAGTCAAAGTGAAATAAAACCCACACACCACATAACTAAATACAAGTAAGATACATGCCACAGTCAGTACTGGTTCATCTCTAACATGCATATTTTCTAATTGTCCAGATTAAGAGGAATGACCCAGCCACTCTCCCACTCTCACATTGTTTGATGTTAAAAGTTTGGCCGGGATACAGATTGGAAATCAATGTGCATCAACCTATATTTAATAACCAGTGAATACGGAGATAATGGTGGCTTATCTGTATTAACTGTATTATCCATTTTCTGCATTTTTATCATGGCTTCTTTTAATATATAAGAGTTTGAAAACAATAATGAAAACATGAACAAAAACAACCTAAAAACGGGTAAAGTAATAATAATGGTAAGATACTGTTATCGCACATTTGCCAGATGAATAAATATTCCCAATGATTTAGGGCCACATTCTGGTATGAGCAAATGTGCCCATATGAATTCATTTTTGTGAACTGCATGAGTCGCGCCACTGAAATCGTTGCGGACGCGCCTCAATACGCGCTTGAAGAACAGGCAAGCAGAGTTTTGTTTGCCGCTGTTTGCCTGTTCTTCAAGTGCATGAAGCGCGTCCGTGACAATTTCAGCGGCGCACCTCATGCACTCCGCAAAAATGAATTCGTATGTGGCCCTTAGCGTAAAAGTGTATAGTGTATTTGGAAGCCCTGTTCCACACTATTATTTTTCTCAACTAACTTCACTGGACACTGGTGATTAAAGAGACTCAAGTGCCCATCCCCCTAACTATGTGCCGCTGTAACAGGTAAATGTATAGGAATTGCCTAATGAACCCTGCACTAAAACTGGATCTTCACCCATCTCCTCCATACTGGAAATAGAAGAAGTGGGTTCAAATTTCTTATTTCTTTCAATGTTTATAGTTAAATTCTATTTTTATAGCTTTAACATTGTTTGCATTTTGTCCAAGCATTTCCCAAGAAAGTAATCTAACGAGAATGAATTACATTATTTTTTTCATAAAATTCCTTAACGGAAAATAGTAGTTGACACTGACCGTTATTGATCATAACCAAATAGCTCCCTAATCACAGTATATATTGGATAAGGAGATCATCTGGAAATCATCTGGATCATAAGGAAATTCTGAAAAGCGATGTAACCAAATATACAAACTGTTAGGGCCACATTCTCCAATCTGCGAACGTGCCCTTCCGAATTCATTTTCAAGAAATTCATGAGGCGCGCCACTGACATTGTCGTGGACGCACTTTAAGAACAGGCGAACAGAGTTTTGTCTGCCGCTCGCAGAAACTCTGTTCGCCTGTTTCTGAAGTGCGCCCACGACAATCTCAGCGGCGCGCCTCATGAACTTCGTGAAAATGAAATCGGAATGGCACGTTCGCAGCTTGGAGAATGTGGCCCTTAGAATAAAATCCTTCACCAAAATTTGAAAATGTTTCTCATTCCCAGATGTCCGGTCCAGTTCTTTTACTGGATTTGTAGGCTTTGATACATACTCGTACAAAGGGGCCAAATTGATATTTGAGGGAATTGATGCACGGTTTTGAAGCAGGGCGTTCAAACGAATACAGCTGCAGAACGTTCCAGAAAAACAACATTAAAACCATCACAATACTTTTATGTCCAGCTGACATGCTTCCGAAGTATCCACAGAAACCCACGCACCAAGGATTTAACCGACACTAAAAAAACAGCTAAACTTTTAGTTAAAGGAAGAAAAATGTAAAAATTCAAGCACCCTGGGAATGTTTCTATCCTCGAGGGGCTCATTTGAATGCCTCAGCTATGGCTTCCTAGAGGAAATGTCAAATGTAATTTTATTTAGAAAAATGAATTTTTCCTGATTATGGTTTGCTAATGAAATATGATGTCTGCTTTATTAATGCATGTGAGATATAAATTTCACATTTTGTCCCAAAATGCAGTAATGTTGGCCAATGTAATCCTCACATAGGGGGTCATTCTGTAAAGTGAAAATTCAACTTTGAATTCGCAGACAGCAGATTCCCATTATAAAGTCGCAACTGCGAAATTCTTCCTTTGTAAAGTCGCAACTTTTTTTTTTAAGTTCCAGCTATGACATTTCCTTTGTAAAGTCGCAACTGTGACAGAATTCTCATTATAAAGTCGCGACTGCGACAGTAGCCTTTATACTACAATTCAGACCTTAAAGAATGACCCCCATAGAGTCTAGTATACCCCTTCCTAGCTAGTGTAGAGACACAGGAAAGTGAAGCCTGTTGCTCTTGCTGACGATTAACTCAGTACTAGTGATGAGCAAGCACTAAAAAGTTTGAGTTCAAGTCGAACCTCGAATTTTGAGAAGTTCCGTTCGAGGTTCTGGTCTCGAAACTCGAACTCCAAACCCCATTAAAGTCAATGGGAGAAGATGTCTAGCAGTCGTAGAAGATTTAGCGCTACAGCAATACCTGCTGATATTGCTGCAGCGCTAAGGTTCCCTACACTGGGGGTCCACAGGACCCCCCCACCCCCCCCCCCCCCCCCCCCCCCCCCCCCCCCCCCC